>CAKNYM010051377.1:75251-98584 GCA_932195095.1 Andricus curvator | reverse complement strand
TATCGGGAAAAGTCATAAGGATAAATTATTCGAATTTCTATGTGCTAAAAAGAGCCGTAAATGAAAATTTCAAATTTTGAAAAAAAATGGTTACAAAAATTTTTTAAATGCTCTAACTTTTCGAAATTTTGTCCAAAATAGCTGGCTGACGAACTCGTCCTTTCTTTTTATACTCTTATGAAGTGTGCGAAGGGGCAATCCAATCGGATAATTTCTTGAAATATTATCGTGTGTTTAGACTACAACGACAACGACGCCAACGACGACAACACCAGACAGTCACCGACGTAAAAACTATTTTTTCTGACTCAGGGGGCCTCCAAACGTCGACATTTGACGGAATCCGCGAAAGTAATTTTTCGCATAAAACCAATACCTTCTCAGGATGAGAATGTAAAAATACAAATTTTCAAGTACCATGAGCATTAATGATAGTTATCTTATTGTTTTAATCGTTAGAAATCGTATTGAGAACATAAAAACAATGAAATATTGTGAAAAAATACACACGAGATGAGAAACAAATTAACTATGCAATGTTTTGATGAGAATGTGCCCACTTATCGGGCTGATTTTTTCACTGTTAATGTTATTTTTTACGAATAATACAAAAACTACACATCCCATCAAAAAGTGACCAATAACAAATTTGTAGATCTTTTTCGAGAGCACTAATTTTGTTCAACTATCATTTGTCGTATCTTGCATAGTTTGACCGTAAAATTGAATTTTTGGATTTTTCATTATTTTTTGTGCAATTAAAATGTGAATTTTCGATTTTTCAAGGAAATTCAAAAAGTCGTTATTATAATCTTGTAGGGCGTGCAAAAAGAAACATTTTTATACTCTTGACTTTTTTTCGTATCGTGCGTTGTTTGGCTGAAAATGTTAATTCTCGTTTCTTCTTTTGGATTTTGCAAATTCTATAACTATGACAATTTTCCTTTTATCGGGAAAAGTCATGAGGATAAATTATTCGAATTTCTATATGCTACACTGAAAAAAATAGTTGGTTGGGACAACTAATAAAGTAGTAGGGCCAACTACTTTAGTTTGTAAAATATGCCGCTGCTATTTAACTGGTTGGGGCTACTACTTTTATTCGCAAGATTGGTAGTAGTTGTCCTTACTACTTTACTTGTTGTCGCGACAACTTTCGATGGTACATACTATTTTCAGGTAGTAAGCCTGACCACTTTAATTAGTACGTCTTACTATTAAATTAGTTAGTCTTACAAATAAGTTAGTTGATCTCACTACTTAAAGTAGTGATCCTTACTATTACAATTAGTAAGTTTTACTATTTAAAATAGTATTCCTTACTATTTAAATTAGTAGTCCTTACTATTAAAACTAGAAAATTGTACTACATATTAAAATGACTGACTCGTGGATTATTGAGAAGTTAGTACTTCTCAATACTGAAATTATAGTAAATTTTACTATAATTTCTCTATAGTGGACACCAGAGCGTCCTCAGGACTTCATATAGAGACCAGATCCTGATAAGACGTCATGTCGAAATACAACTACATGCCCATTGGCATGTTAATGAAAAACCACTGTAATTTCGATACACAAGAACTCCAATATCAGGCCAGTTTCGGAGGTTGCCTCGCAGAGCCGTGGCACTAAATTCTTCGTTGGATGAATGGTGCGGGGTGGACACGCATTGTTGACACTGCTTCTTCGCTGAGAAACTGCGTGAGCCAGCAGTTCTAGCAACAACTAAATCAGTCTGCCTTATATTGGAGTTCCTGTGTATTTAAAAGTGCAGACTTGCAGCAGTAGTAAGTCTATTAGAAAATTTAGATCGATGCGATAATCTTCACGGTCTTCACTACTGCACAATTCACAAAAAGGTTAAGATGAAAATGGCGACGATCGAGAACATGACGCGATATTTCGGTGAGCATGTTGGCAGCACTGCTCAGGTTTCAGTTCTGCCAATGTCGCCAAGGAGGGAAACTTGTAACTGTTACTACTTTTATTTGTTGGAAAATAAATTGGTGGTAAATGTGACTACTTTATTTGTTGTCACTAGAATTACTATCGCTACTAATATAACCTACGTAGGATTACTAACGGCGACTTGTTGCCGCAGTAAACTGGCTAGTTATTTTTACCATCGAAGTGCTTGTCGCATCTAATACCATCTCTACTAATAAAGAGCTTCTTGTCACAACTAACCATTTTTTTCAGTGTACAAAGAGCCGTAAATGAAAATTTCAAATTTTGAAAAAAAATGGTTACAAAAATTTTAAAAATGCTCTAACTTTTCGAAATTTGGTCCAAAATAGCTAGCTGACGAAATCGTTCTTGCTTTTTATACTCTTATGAAGTGTGCCAAGGGGCAATCCAATCGGATAATTTCTTCAAATGTTATCGTGTCTACAGACTACAACGACAACGACGACAACACCAGACAGACACCGACGTAAAAACTATTTTTTCTGACTCAGGGGGCCTCAAAACGTCGACATTTGACGGAATCCGCGAAAGTCATTTTTCGCATAAAACCAATACCTTCTCAGGATGAGAATGTAATAAAAATGGTTTGCCTGAAGTGAAGGTAACATTTGAGATAATTTTTGAAAGTTTAGTTATTATGCATTCAATATGAATTTTATACTTTAAAAAATCAAAACAACAGTGCCAAATGATTAATATGGATTTTTATCGTCGTCAGAAGAAGAAGTAGTGGATTCTGATTCGTCAGAATCAGAATTTTTCAGAATTCCTTTATTTTTTTCGAACCCCTTTTTGCCACGTTTACCGGTAATTACTGGTATGGTAAGGTATTACCGCGATCATGCTGAGCAGCGCACATCAGTAGTAACCAGCATTGCCATTGCTACTGATTTATCAGAAGATCTACTGACATAGATTGGGTCGCGACAAAACATCTTTGCTACTGATAAATTTATTTTCCTTGAAATAAGTTTGGAACTGAAAAAAAAAAGATTTCATTTCATATCAGATAGCTTTTATATGATGAAATTCTATTATAATTCTGTATATTAATTATTAATAACATTTTATAAATTTTTGTTCAATCTCCTGATTTTTGTTTTCAAGTCTCCTGACAAACAGCTTCTGAATCTTTGCCTTAACTGTTGGAAACGTTGGTGGTAACACCTGCTATGGACTGTGCCCGTGAAAAAACGTGCCGAGCGTGACACGACATGTGATTTTGGGTTCCCAAAGCCAGGTCCGCAGCATTCCCCAGCAAATTTTTATCGATTTCGAACCTTAGTAACATTTTAAATACTCTGCAATGTACAAAAGTCTAGGATCACAACTATTTTTATACTTTTTTTTTAGGTTATAAAATTCGCACGCTTGCTTGAAATGCACACATTCAACACTCTTTTAAACAGACAATGTATAAAGTTTTTATAAAAATTGCATACAAAAGTAATCTACGTACCTTAGACATTGCTGGCCATTAAACCGTTTTAAAATCGGCAGCATTAAACAGAAAATATTTGACTTCGCGCGATTCGAATATTTCGATGCACGAAATCGTTGTGCACCTCACTCGAAAAACGTTAGGTTCTGATTGTCGCCAGTTAAACAGTTTGAAGGCTAGAAGCCGGCCCTTCTAGAATAGGCTGTAGAAACACCTATTGTATGAAATTTAATACTTAAAAATTGAACAATTATTTTTGGGGGTTTGCCGATTTTTTTATGTAATCCAGCCCACTGTGCAACGTTAAATTTTTATCTTTAAAATTGGAGGTTGCGAGCATCAAATTTACATAAAATTTAGATTTTTGTAATTGACGATTTTTTAAGAATACATGTTATTTTTAGAGAAATATTTTATAAATAAAAATTATACCTAACACAAAGGAGAAAACTCTCATTTTGTATCCGATTGAAAAAAAAAAATTTGGCGCTGGAAAAAGTCATAGAAAGTATGATTTTTTAAGAACAGACAAATATAAGAGCATAATTGTATCTCTTATCATTTTTTGTAATGACTGCCAAGATTCTGTGATCTTCTCTACAAAAGGGAAAAATATATATTAAAGATGAGATGCAAAATTTATCAAGGAATCTGTATTAGCATTAGAGAATAACAGAAATTTTTAACGTCTTTTTCAGACTAGATGGAGCTATGAATTAAAAATTATTTTAAATAATTTTTTCGGAAAAAAGATCTTCTCCTTTCGCTCCGCTGGGAGTCGAACCACATAACTCTCGAACCACTCTCTCGATCTCTCTAGTAGCTTGATGGGAAAGCACCTGACCGGAAATCAGAAGTTCTGTGGTTCGACTCCCAGCGGAGCGAAAGGAGAAGATCTTTTTTCAGAAAAAAATAATGCAAAATTTAAAACTTAGGCACCAGAAATAATAATTTCAAACAAAATTTTCCTTCAACAAGGCTTTATATGATTTCTGTATCACTAAAATTTATTAGTGTTTATTAGTGTTTGCTAAAATTTATTATTTATTTTATATATATATATATTATCATTGAGACCAAACGCAGAAAGCAGGCACCTTCTGAAGAGATGATCGCAATTTCATTACAAGAAGGAACATTAACATGCAAGTTCCTCCTAAGCCCCAAGATCTGGCTGAAATGGATGCCATCCTTCGTGGAGATATCTCGCAAGAGTCCGATCTCTGGACCATCAATTGCTCAGTTTATGGTGCTGCGAGAGCTTTGGCTGATTCAAATCGAAGGCTGAAACCGACGATGGATCAAAAGACCAAAAGACGCTTGCATCAACTGAACAAGAAGATTGGATGGGCAAGACAGAATGCGTCCCGTGTTCAATGTGTGATTGACTACATAACATCTGGTAGACCGTTTACGGAAAGGGTTCGAAAGTTCGCCCAAGAACTAAGGATCTTGAATCACACACTAAACAAATCAAAGCTGCTGACAATCAAGCAGCATATTGTTGACAAAATACGGCTGTTATCTGACGCAAGGAGGAGAATACAGAAGAGGGAGAGATGGATCAGGTAGAATCAACAGTTTCTCGCTGACCCATCGCGCCTCTTCAGCGATCTACCTGTTTCTGTAAAAAATCCACCCAAGCCCAAGGAGGTAGAGACTTTTTGGAGAGAGGTGTACAAGATCCCGAAAACACTAGAGTTGAAAGAAGATACTGAAAATATCATCCGCTTCAAGGAGTTTTGCGACAACCTCATAAAATCTGAGGAGGAATGTCCATCAATCACTGCCGAAGAGGTGAAAAAAGCACTTAGAGGCACGAAGAACTTTTCCGCTGCTGGACCAGATTGTATCAAGAACTTTTGGTGGAAGAAGTTTACTTTTACACACCTACATTTGGCCCGCATATTCACCTCATATTTAAAGCTGGAGACGCCCATTCCGCAGTGGCTAGTGTTAGGACGCACTATACTCCTGCCAAAAAAGGCAACTTGTCCAACCCAGAGAATTACAGGCCAATAACTTGTTTGAACACACTGTATAAGATCTTTACAGCTGTCCTCAACCACAGGATTGTTCGAAGAATTGAGCCTGTGCGGAGAGAGATGTACGAACAACGTGGCTCGAAAAAAGGCGTAGCAGGCTGTCGAGAGAACCTGCTGATTGACAGGTGTGTCTGTAAAGACGCTGCAGCCCATCAGCGCGTCCTCTCAATGGCCTGGATTGACTACCGGAAAGCTTTCGATTCAACCTCTCATAGACTTATCATCTGTCTCTTGGAAAGCTTGAAGGTACATCCACACATAGTGAGATGCATAGAGAGATTGATGCCTCTTTGGAAAACTAGATTTACTATCTCATCTAGAAATTATCGTGTGACAACGAACAACGTCACCTTCCAGAGGGGCGTCTTTCAAGGTGATACCATGAGCCCTTTGCTTTTTTGCATCACACTTCGGCCTCTATCTCTCGCACTGCGAAATTCTCCTGGATACCTCTGTGGCGACACTAATCAGCGCGAGCATAAGGTCACTCATGTATTTTATATGGATGACCTGAAGATCTATGCCTCTGGTAAAAGCAAACTTCAAACTGCTATAAATATCGTCAAGAACTACACAGGAGAGATTAGGATGGACTTTGGTTTGGACAAGTGTGCCAAAATTAATCTAAAGAAAGGAAAGATTACTGGCGTTCCCAAGGACCCTGAGCTTGTGGATGTAAGTGTTATTAGACATCTTAATACTGGAGAGACCTATACGTACCTGGGCGTGCCTCAAAACCGCATTCAGGACGTAACATCAGTGAAGGAATCTCTCCGAAGCAGATACAAGCATCTTCTTTGACAGATTTGGTCTTCCAATCTGTCAGCGTTGAACAAGGTATCTGCGACTAACATGCTTGCCGTCCCGGTTCTACTCTACTCGTTTGGGGTAGTTCAATGGACGAAGAACGAGCTTAAGGCCCTTGATGTCATTACACGCAAGATCATGCATATGCATAAAAGCTTGCATATCAATTCATCAGTTCCGCGATTATATATTTCACGCCGTCAAGGCGGACGCGGACATCTGAATCTCCAGTGTCTTCATAACCGGATTCTTCTAAGTACAGCTTACATCGTTGCGAATGGCAGAGATCCTCTCCTAAAGATGGTCAGGAACCACGAGATGATTGGCGAAGGAGCGTTCCTTTACAAAGCCGCGGAGCAAGCGGCCGAAACCCTTGGCCTGAATTTTAACATCAGAAGTGAGGAGAGTGCATTACTTCATCTAGATGCTTCACTTCTAAAAACCAAAGTGAAGAAAGCAGAGGTTAATTCAGGTACCGAGGGTGTTATTTTCGCATGCCAGGACGGTGTCATTTCCACCTTAGCATACCGTGAGCGCATTTTATGTCAAGAAGTTCCCAGTGATAGGTGCAGAGCGTGTCATGCACACGCTGAGTACCTAGAACACATACTATCAGGGTGTCCGACCCACGCGTGAACGACGTATATCTACAGACATAATGCGGCCCTAAGAGTGCTTTATTACCATCTTTGTCGCTCTTACGGTGTTGGCCGCGACCCTGCCCTGCCGAACGCTCCAAAGGAGATAGAGTCGATTGTCCGAAACGAGAAGTGCCAAATTTTCTAGAACTACGATTTTCGGACAGCAGTCTCCGTTGCGCATTCGAGGCCTGACATTGTTCTCCAAGACTTCGAGAAACGAACTATATTCGTGATTGAATTCTCGGCTCCGTCCGAATATAACATCACTGCAAAGGAGAAAGAAAAAGAGGAGAGGTATCAAGACCTTAAAAGAGAGCTACAACGACTGTACCCAAAATATTCGGTACAAGTAATTGTCCTTGTGATAGGTGCTCTCGGAGGTGCGAAACTATCACTGGTTCGTAACCTCAAAGCCATACCCGCGTGCCAAAAATATGCCAAGGCACTTGCGAGATGGATGCAGAAAGCTGTCATCCTTAGGTCGCTTCGTGTCCTCAAGACACACGAGGATTTCGCCGCCCTGTCGTTGTGATTTCGTCGTCGCCTATGACCACCCATCTCAGGGTTGTGAGACGTGGCCGTGGGTGTGATTTACCGCGGTGCTACTGGGGGCTATTGATATTTTGTTGGATGGCAGTTGCTCTTAGTGGAACCCTGCGGTGGTTGTTTAACTTTTTATTTTAATATATATATATATATATATATATATATATATATATATATAAAAGTTTGTCATAAGGACAACCGCAGGATTTCGCCGGGAGCGGGTGCTAATCTGAAAAATTGCACCCGCTCCCAGGGAAATCGTGGTAAAATTTCAGCTGTAACCACATCTCACGACCGTGAGATAGGTGCTTACAGTCTGCGACGAACTCAACACGATGGTCCGGCAAAAGTCTCGTGCACCCTGAGGACACGGAGCGACCCAAGGACGACCGCCTTCTGCATTTTCCCCGCAAGTGTCTCAGCATTTTTTTGACACGCAGGGATGCTTTTCAGGCTATTAACCAGTGAAACCTTGGCACTTCCAAGAGCGCCGATGATCAAGACGATTAGCTTAACAGAATATTCCGTGTATAACCGTCGCAACTCCCTTATAAGGTCTTTATACCTCTCTTTCTTTTCTTTCTCCTTGGCTGTGACGTTTTTGTCAGCTGGGGCCGAAAATTCGATAACGAACATGGTTCGTTTCTCGAAGTCAAGGAGAACTATGTCAGGCCTCGAGTGCGCAACAGAAACAATTGTCGAGAATATGAAGTTCCAGTATATGCGACACTTCTCATTTTCGACAATTGACTCTATTTCTCTAGGAGCGTTTAGCGGAGAGGTATTTGGGCTAATGCCATAAGAGTGACAGAGATGGTAATAAAGCACTCTTAGGGCCGCATTGTGCCTTTGGATGTAGGTCGTTCCCGCATGAGTTGGACAACTAGATAGTATGTGTCCTAGATGCTCGGGGTGTGCATGACACGCTCTGCAACTATCATCGGGAATGTCTTGGCTCAAAATGTGGCGACGGTATGCTAGAGTGGAAATGACACCGTCTTGACATGCCAAAATGAAGCCCTCCGTGCCCGACTTCAATCCGGGTGAACTAAGGAAAGCAAACGTTAGCTCATACGACATCGACTGATCTTCCACATTTCTGTGGAAGATGCCGTGCATCCTCTTGTCGAGGAGCTGTTCGTGGAAGTTTTTCTCCTGTGCTTTCTTAATCCGGGCCTTCAGGAGTGAGTATTCAAGATGTTTAAGATTTGATGCATTTTGCTCACCCCTAATATTGAAGTCAAGGCCGAGTGTTTCAGCAGCCTCCTCCGCTGCTTTGTACAGAAACGCCCCTTTTCCCACTTCTTCGTGTTTCCTGACCATTTTAAGAAGAGGGTTTTGTCCATTTGCAACTATATGTGCTGTACCCAGAATGAGTCTGTTGTGAAGACATTCAAGATTCAGTATTCCGCGACCACCTAGGCGGCGTGAGATGTAAAGTCGCGGAACAGAAGACTTAAGGTGCATGCTCTTGTTCATGTGCAAAACTTTTCGCGTCCCGATATCAAGGGATCTGAGCTCGTCCTTCGTCCATGGAACCACTCCAAATGAATAGAGTACTACCGGGACGGCAAGCATGTTCGTTGCAGATACTTTGTTTCTCGCCGACAGTTCGGAAGACCAAATCTGCCGGACGAGACGTTTGTATCTGCATCGGAGAGTATCCTTTATAGATGTCGCGTCCTGAATGCGGCTCTGTGGCACGTCCAGGTATGTATAGGTCTCTCCAGCGCAAAGGTGTCGTATAGCGCTTCTGTCAACGAGCTCAGGATCTTCGGGGATTCCATTAAGTTTTCCTTTCTTCAAATTAACCTTGGCGCATTTCTCTAACCCGAATTCCATTCCAATCTCTTGAGTGTACTCTTTGACAATTTTCAGAGCTAGATGTAGTTTCTCTTGATTCCTAGCATAGATCTTAAGATCATCCATGTAAAATACATGAGTGACCTTATGCTTTCGGTTTCCAGGTTTTTTGCAGAGATACCCTTCGGAATGGCGAAGTGCGAGAGATAGTGGCAATAATGTGAGGCAAAAGAGGAGAGGGCTCATGGTGTCGCCCTGAAATACACCTCTCTGAAAGGTGATACTGTTAGTGATCACACGATGTTTTCCAGATGAGATAGTAAATCTGGTTTTCTAAAGCGGCATTAATGTCTCTATGCACCTCACGATGTGTGGATGAACCTTTAGGCTTTCCAACAGACAGATGATAAGTCTATGGGAGGTTGAATCGAAAGCTTTCCGGTAATCAATCCAGGCCATCGATAGAAATCGCTGATAGTATGCTGCGTCTTTACAGACACATCTATCGATGAGCAAGTTCTCCCGACATCCCGCTACGCCTTTCTTTGAGCCACGTTTTTCATACATCTCTCGCCATACAGGTCCAATTGTCCGAACAATCCTATCATTTAGGATAGCTGTGAAGATCTTATACAGTGTGTTCAGACAAGTTATTGGCCTGTAATTCTTAGGGTCAGCTAAGTTGCCCGTCTTCGGCAGGAGCACTGTGCGCCCTTCCACCAACCACCCCGGAATAGGCTCTTCCGACTTTAGATATGAGGTAAAAATTCGGGCCAGGTGCTGGTGGGTTGAAGGAAACTTCTTCCACCAGAAGGTCTTGATGCCAGCTGGTCCCGGAGCGGAATAGTTCTTCATGCCTCTTAATACGTTTTTCACCTCCTCGGTAGTGATAGGTGGGCATTCCTCCTCAGCTGTGATGAGGGCATTGCACAGCTCCTTGAAGCTGTTTATGTTCTTTGAGCCTTCTTTAAGTGGATGTTGGACTTCGTAGACTTCTCTCCAAAATGCTTCGACCTCCTCTGGTTTGGGCGGATGGTCGACAGTAACTGGAGGGTCTTGGAAGAGTCGAGATGGGTCAGACGAAAACTGTTGATTTTCTCTGACCCACCTCTCTCTCCGCTCTAGACTTCTCCTAGCGTCAGATAGTACTCGTATTCTGTCAACAATATGCTGCCTGATGGTCAGTAGCTTTGACTTGTTGATTGTGTGATGACGGATCCTCAGTTCGCGCGTGAACTGTCGAACCTTGGCAGTGAAAGTCCTGCCAGATGTTATGTAGTCAATCACACACTGAATGCGGGACGCGTACTGTCTTGCCCAGCCTATCTTTGTGCTAAGTTGATGCATTCGTCTTTTGGTCTTATGATCAACCGTTGGTTTTGTTTTACGGTTTGCATCTGCCAAAGTTCTCGCTGCATTGTACACGCTACAATTGATAGTCCAGAGGTCGGATTCTTCGGAAAAATCTCCACGAAGCTCATCATCCAGTGTAGTCAGATCTTTGGGCTTGGGAGAAACCTGAATGTTGATGTTTCTCCGGGTCTTGAAGCATCGTTCTCCCTCTATTGGATGCCTGTTCGAGGCTGGTCTCAGTATCGCCTCTCTTTCTCTGTTGCCGGCTTGTTCTGGCTGCGGTTGTGTAGGCGCTCCGCTTATATAACCCCTTTTCCGGAGGTCCTCGGCACGGTTTCGCAGCCGTTTTTGCGAAAAATCCGAGAGCTCTGGGTGTTTCTCGCACCACAGAGCATGCAGTCGCGCCATGTAACCTTTTCGTTCAGGGGCCATACTGGTATCATAGCACTCCAGCAGGTCGTCCCTGAGTCGATCCGTCCACTCAAAAGTAACGAGATTCCGCCGGTCAATCGCATTGACTCCGTCTTGATTGGCTCCCCCAACTCTAGGGTAGTCGGCATTGTTGTCCGACCCATTGTCGGGAGCCCTGCGCGTTCGATTGTTTTGAACCGCACTTCCTACAACTATGTTTGGTGTTGTCATTGTTGTTCCCACGAGTAGCTAGGGAAAAGGGTTCGTCCATCCTTGTAGAGCGCCGCATACAAGGATAAGGCTGCATACTCTGAGAGGTCGCCCGGTATCCCACAGTCACCGTTTGAGACTCCTCACCCAGGTGCCATTCAGCTCTCGGCATGGTTGTTATGCCTTCTCTTAGGAGTTATTCCTTCGGGACCATCCCTGGACAATTTTCCGCGACTGCTTATTAATTATTGTAACCATATTCAACAGAAACCCTTGGTACAGGGTCCCTCTATCCGCAACCCGAGGACGCGTTCAGTGGCCTGTAATTCTCTGGGTTGGACAAGTTGCCTTTTTTTGGAAGGAGTATAGTGCGTCCTAACACCAGCCACTGCGGAATGGGCGTCTCCGACTTTAAATATGAGGTGAATATGCGGGCCAAATGTTGGTGTGTAAAAGTAAACTTCTTCCACCAAAAGTTCTTGATACAATCTGGTCCAGCAGCGGAAAAGTTCTTCGTGCCTCTAAGTGCTTTTTTCACCTCTTCGGCAGTGATTGATGGACATTCCTCCTCAGATTTTATGAGGTTGTCACAAAACTCCTTGAAGCGGATGATATTTTCAGTATCTTCTTTCAACTCTAGTGTTTTCGGGATCTTGTACACCTCTCTCCAAAAAGTCTACCTCCTTGGGCTTGGGTGGATTTTTTAAAGAAACAGGGAGATCACTGAAGAGGCGCGATGGGTCAGCGAGAAACTGTTGATTCTCCCTGATCCATCTCTCCCTCTTCTGTATTCTCCTCCATGCGTCAGATAACAGCCGTATTTTGTCAACAATATGCTGCTTGATTGTCAGCAACTTTGACTTGTTTAGTGTGTGATTCAAGATCCTTAGTTCTTGGGCGAACTTTGGAACCATTTCCGTGATCGCTCTACCAGATGTTATGTAGTCAATCACACATTGAACACGGGACGCATTCTGTCTTGCCGATCCAATCTTCTTGTTCAGTTGATGCAAGCGCCTTTTGGTCTTTTGATCCATCGTCGGTTTTAGCCTTCGATTTGAATCAGCCAAAGCTCTCGCAGCACCATAAACTGAGCAATTGATGGTCCAGAGGTCGGACTCTTGCGAGATATCTCCACGAAGGGAGGCATCCATTTCAGCCAGATCTTGGGGCTTAGGAGCAACTTGCATGTTAATGTTCCCCCTTGTCCTGAAATCGCGATCATCTCTCAGAAGGTGCCTGCTTTCCGCGCTTGGTCTTAATGTCGCTTCCTCATCTTCGTCTGCAGCTTGATCAAGCAGCGGTTGGGGAAGCGCTCCGCGGACATATCCATTTTTCCGGAGGTAGTCGGCTTGATTTCGCAAAAACTGATGCGAAACGTGCTGAAGCTCTGGGTGTTTCTGGCACCACAGAGTGTTCATACGCGCCATAAAGCCTCGGTGAACAGGGATAATGCTGGCATCGTAGCATTTTAGCAAGTCATCCTTGAGTTGATCCGTCCACTCAATATGGGCGTTTCGCCGGTTCGTCGTCGTGTTTCCATCTAAATTATTTTCAGCACCCCGAACTCTAGGATCATCGGCATTGTCTGCCGACCCATTGTCGGGTTTTCTGCGCGTTCGATCGTTTTGAACCGCATATACAACTTTTTCATGTTTTGGTGGTGTCATTGTTGTTCCCACGAGCAGCTAGGGAAAGGGTTCGTCCATCCTTGTAGAGCCCCGCGTGCAAGGATAAGGCTGCATACTCTGAGAGGTCACTCGGTATCCCAGAGTCACCGTTTAAGTCACCTCACCCAGGTGCCATTCAGCTTTCGGCACGGTTGTTACGCCTCCGCTTAAGGGTTATTCCTTCTGGACCATCCTTGGACAATTTTTTATATTTTCTTATAATCAGAATAAACATGCATTTAAAAAATAATTTAAACTTTTCTTGTCAGGAATAATGTTATATATACGAATGGTTGAACGATAATCTTGAAACTGAACTTATTTAAGTTTTTTTCTCACTATTCTTACAAATAGTCGAAAAATTAATTATAATAATTACTGTTTTATACATTTCAATTTTCATTAATTATGCATATTATACAATATTGAAAACCGTGATATCAATAAAAGACTAATTCTGACAGCATAAATAAAACATTTGCCAAGTGCATGTAGGGTGCACAGTCTTCCCTTTTTTTTCTTATTTTCCTCTTAGTTTTTCCTCTTAAAAAAAGTTGAAGCTGAAACATTTTAAAGCATGTTGAAAATGTGAAAACTGGAGACAGAAGTTGTTATCCAATATAAAATTGGAAAAGTTACAAAATATATAGTACTTTTTAAATAAGTCTTAGAAGGTGAGCACTTTTGATTTGAAATGTACAAAATTAAATAATACCTAATTAAATACCTAATTGAAAAATGGAATATTCTAAATTCATCAACTGCAATGTTAAATGTTCTAACTTGAGCAATTTTTAATTTGAGTTTGAGAGCACTGAACGCACTGTTGGCCATCGACAGAAGTGAAAAAAATTTCAATCAGTAAGACATTATTATTATACCATTAAGCCATTTCCCTTTCGGGGTAACTTAACGATTTCAAATTCAAAATATTTCGTATTGGTTCAAAAATGATGACGAATTTGTTATATTTACAGCTTTTACTAGTGAACAATAATAAAAAATTACAAAATTTAAAAATAAATTTTTTGCTCAATAACAATTTTTTTGAAAATGTGCACACAATTAAAAAAAAGTTGAATATGTCGAACCTGAAATTCATTCAGTTTGAACCAAAGAAAAATTTTATCATAACTAGCTAACATAGCTAACATATATCATATATATATCACATATATCATATATCACATATATCATAACATAGCTAACATATATTTTTTAATTTTAATTAGAAAAGTAAGAAAAAAGTGTTGGATTGAGAAATATGCAAATAATAAAAAGTTTCAACACAAATAATTTTTTCAGGTTTTGAATGTAATATTCTTCTTATTTAAAAAAATCTCAATAAAGTAAAAAATGTCTATCCTAATGGGAAGAAGAAGATATTTGCTGACTTTAAAATATTTTGAGTTGTTTTCTTGTTTTCCAAATAGTTATTTGTGATACAAGTGTGCAAAATAGGTGATTGTGTGCGAGTGTGAATTTTGCAGCATAAGCCGGAGACTCGAAGCACGAGTCGGTGGTTAGCGCACGAGCGAAGCGAGTGCAAACGTAGACGAGTGTTTCGAGCCGCAGGCGAATGATACAATCACACGAGTTACCAATCACGTATGCGCACGTGTATCACACGCTATTTTTTGCAACACCCGTCCGAAAAAGTTGTTAGGAGGAGGTAACGAAAAAAACTAATTTTATATTGCATAGAGTGGAGTAAAGACATCTTTTTGAAGAAAAACTTTTTAAAAAAAAGTTTGAAAACAATTTTTTGTTTTCAAATGTTTGAAAAAAAAATTTTCTGAAAAAAAAATTTTCTGAAAAAAAAATTTTCTGCAAAAAAATTTTGGAGCAAAAATGTGAGAACAAATTTTTGAAAAAAAATTTTGTGAAAAAAAATGTTTGAAAAAAAATTTTGTGAAAAAAAATGTTTGAAAAAAAATTTTGTGAAAAAAAATGTTTGAAAAAAAATTTGTGAAACAAAAAATTTGAAAACCAAAAAAATTGTTTGAAAAAAATTTTTTGGAAAAAAAATGTTGGCGTTTATGCTCTTTTGCCGGGAGGGGGGGGGGGCTACGAAACCCTAAAAACAAAGCTTCAATCATTATAGTTATTTGTGATACAAGTGCGCAAAATAGGTGATTGTGTGCGAGTGTGAATTTTGCAGCATAAGCATCGTCTCAACTCACCGACTCATGCTTCGAGCCGCAGGCGAAAGATGCAATCACACGAGTTACCAATCACCTATGCGCACGTGTATCACACGCTATTTTTTGCAACGCCCGTCCAAAAAAGTTGCTAGGAGGAGGTAACGAAAAATACTAATTTTATATTGCATATTTGTGAATAAAAAAGTTTTGAAAAAAAATTTTTTCGAGAAAAATTTGTTGAAAAAAATTTTTAGGAAAAAAAATTATTTAAAAAAAATATTGGCGTTTATGCTCTTTTGCCGGGGGGTGGGGTGGGGGGGGCTACGAAACCCTAAAAACAAAACTACAATCATTAAAACATTTGTTCAAGTTAAATCTAAATTTATTTCAAGAAGATACCAACACCAGTGTTTAAGTTACCTATGCCAGTGTCTAAAGTACTTCATCTCGAAAGTGCGCATGCGCAGCTTTTTCACCAGTGCCTGAAGTAAGCCATCTTCAAATTGCGCATACGCGAAAATTATTCGCACACAATCTGTTCAAATAAGGTCCTTTAGGCACAATTTAGAAGCATGAAAACGTCAACTTTAGAGGTGGGTCTTGCAAAAAGAACATTTCCACAATATTATAATTTTTTGATAAAGGATTGTTTATCATGACATATAATGTAGTATAAATACCATTAACAAATTTCGTAAAGTAACGTGCAGTAACGTACAGTAATTCTTAAAATTTTGAAATTTATTAAAAAGGGTGACATACGTAAAAAAACAATAAAATTTTTAGAATTTCATAAAGGGGGGTTTAGGCAAAAAATAACGAGTCGATAAGAGTAATATAATATATTAGTAAATTAATATATTATTAGATAAGAGTAATGATTATTTAGAAAATCATTTTTTGCATTCCGAAATTTTATTACATGAATTTACAACTTTACATTATTATTCGTTATTACAATGAACGAAAATATTTTTAAAATATTTTGTGCAAGAGATTTTAAACTATATATCTAAATGATAGTACATACAATATTTCATGTAGTAATTTTAAATATTCCAAAAACATTTCAGGATATCCCAGGGATATCTGCAGTGCCGGCCAGAATTTTCAGTCCACTAAAAAAAGCGTATTGTAACGTGCCTCTCTTTTTCGTGGATATCTCAGCGAGAAGTTGAGTTAGAAAGTTAAAAAAGAAACATTAAAAAGCTTATTAAATTTCGCGTCGATTGCGCCCTACTTGAAGTATTTTCGATAGATGGGGGCCGAGATAGCATGTGAGAAAGACCAACCTTATTTCCGTTTTTGACCAATTTTCGATTCTCAACTTCCACTTTCTGCATGCTTTTGGGAAGTGAATGAATAAATTGAAACCTTGCTAAGTTAAAATTTAAAATCTCCTCTTTGAAATGAGATCAAAAGCGCAGTCTTTCGTCTCCCAGGTGGAAAATTCTGTAGTCCGGCGAACGTCACCACCGGCGTAGTACTAGCCCAGTACTTATCACCATTGCAAATAATCGGCAATTCGCCCAGTACTGACTGACGGCTGGCTTCACGATCGGAGTAGTAATCTGCCGACTGTAAATATAACAACAAAAAAATACATTTAAAAATATGGTTCATGTGTTCTAAAATGTTGACAAACTATAAATATAACTATCGCAAAAACAATTTTTTTCTTTTTTTTTTTAAGAAAAAATTCTAAGTTCCATCTTTAGAATAAATTGTACATGTTCAGAAAAAATTACATTTTATGTTATTCCTAACCGTTGTAAAATGGTCGAAAACACCTAAAAAGCAAAACGTTACACGAAAGTTTAAACGAATTTGTTACTAAAAAAATTGTCGCAGTTCGCGATAAAATTTATAAGTTCCGTCGATAAAAATTTTAAATTATTATTATTATTATTATTATTATTATACCATTAAGCCATTTCCCTTTCGGGGTAGGCGTGACTTGCTCGGTTGGAAAGTAGTAGTGTGTAGTTGGGTATATAGGTATAAGGTAGATAGGTATATAGGTGTTAGGTATAGATATTTTAGATTGATCTGGAATTCTCGTATTATTTATTTAAATGACACGTTCATTCCGCAACACTCGTCCGAGCCAGGCTGCTGATCAATCTCTCTAGCGATCACCCCAGGTGAAGAGCCTCACAAAATTTTCATGTGCGGTTCCCCACTTGGGCCCATTTAGTATCCAAGGTCTTTTTTTCAGGCGTCATTCACACTATTGTCACTCTGTTTACAAACTATTTGTCGCCACACTTTTCTGTCCTGGCATACTACTCTAGCTTCCTTCACGTCCATGCATTTTTTTATGCAAGCTCTTGTGTTTCTATGGCTTCTTATGTGTCTTCGGATTAATGTCTCATTCACAGATTCTAACCATTCTTTCGGCTGTCTACCTCTGGGCATTCTGCCATTTACTTTACCTTTATGCACTTGTTTGGTCAGTCGTTCATCTTTCATTCTTTCAAGATTTCCGAACCATCTTAACTGATTTCTTTCCCATATGTCAAATAGTGTCTCTCCTGTACCACATTCTTGGAGGATAATCTCGTTTCCGACTTTGTCCATCAGTGTTTTCCCGCATATTGTGCGCAGAGGTTTCATGCCAATCGCGTTAATTTTACTCCTGTCCTTTTCTTGACAGATCCATGTCTCGCTACCGTATAGTACAGTCGGTACGAATATGGAATTATGTATGGCCATTTTAGCTTTTTTTGATATTTTTTTATTTCTGAGAATGGACCCTAATCTACCGATAACCTGCTTACCCTTATTTATGCGCCTGTCTAACTCCCCATCTATTTTTCCGTCGCTAGTGAATAGGCTACCTAGATATACGAACCTGTCAACTTGTTCTACTCTGTCATCATTTACGACAATGTTGCACATTGTTTTCTCATTTTTTCCCTCAAACACCATGATTTTTGTTTTATTTACGTTAATTTTCAGGCCCATGTTCTTCATGCTTGTATTAAGTTTATTCAACATTCTTTGCAAGTCCTCGATTGATTCTGCCATAACAAACTTGTCATCTAACCCACCGACCCTCACTGTTTCGAGATCTACACCTTCTTCGTCGAAGAGGGCTATTCTTAGATATTTATCCATAAATATGATAAATAGCCAAGAGGACATAACGCATCCTTGTTTTACGCCTTGCATAATATCAAACCAGTCACTCAGTTTCCCATTTACCCTTACACTCGCTTTACTACCTGTATGTATTGTTTTTATTGCTTGTAGGAGCCATCCATTGTCTCCGTATTCTTAAAGGACTTCCCAAAGTTCAGTTCTATTTACCTTGTCAAATGCTTTTTCTAGGTCAACAAATGCACAGGAAACTTTCTTTCCTACTCTTAAGCTTTTTTCTGTGATCTGTCTTAAACTAAATATCTGATCTGTACATGATCTTCCTGGCATAAATCCACTTTGGACTTCCCATATCTTTTCTTCTGTGATTTCCATTACCCTACGAATAAGTATTTTTGAGTATATTTTATTTACGGTACTTAGTAAGCTGATACATCTGTAATTACTGCAGTTGCTCTTATCTCCCTTTCTTTTGTATATTGGTACGATAATCGCTTTTCTCCAATCGTCTGGGACTTCTCCCATCTCGATACATAAATTTATCAATTCGCACAACCTGTGAGGTATGTACTCGCCACCGTATTTAAGCATTTCAGCGCTAATACTGTCTACGCCAGCAGCTTTACCGTTTTTTAAGTTCTTAATTATATCTCTAACCTCAGTGATACAGACTTTTTCAATTGGGTTTTCTAATGCATTATGTTCTATGTCGCAGTTCTGTTGCCCTATATCTTCACCTCCTAATCATTCTTTAAAAGAGTCTTTGAAAGCGTCTACTATTCCGTCTATATCATATAGCATTTCACCTTTGCTGTTTCTCATGCTGACAAACTCTGTACTTTTACTTTCTTTTATCAGTTTAAATAATAGTTTCATAATTCCTTCAAAGTTGTTTTGTATTTACCTCTCTTCTTCTGTTCTGATTTTTTCTTTACTCTCCTTGACTAGTCGTTTAACTTTCCTCTTTTTGTCTTTGTAATCATTTTCGAGTCTATTTCTCTTCCCATCGCTAAGACCTGTGATGTTTAATGTTCTCTTATGCGCTTTTTTTTTGTTCGCTTAACTTATTTTGAAACTCTATTTGCACTTCCGGTTTCTGTAAATTTTCAATCTTTAGTCGCGTTTGTTTCGTTTTTTTTGTTCTCTTTCTTCTCCATCCCCGCCCTAAATTAATTTTGGAGACTAAAAGGTAATGATCAGTATTGCATTCAGAACCACTACTGACTCTTGTATCTTTAACTAGTTCTCTTTGTCTTTGATCCGCAATAACGAAGTCAATTACATTGCGGTTATTTCCTTTACACCAGGTGTACGTGTGGATCATTTTATGTCGAAACCAAGTATTGGTAATAAATAGGCCCTTTTCTAAGCATAAGCTAACTAATTTTTCCCCGTTATAATTTTTTCTTGTTGGATCCCCAAAATTACCTAGCACCCTTTCTGTATCTGTATCCTGACGTTGGACGCCGACCATCCGTTCATATCTCCTAGCAGAATTATTCTTTCACCTTGATCGCAAGTACTTATTGTATCATTTAAAGTGTCCCAGAAGGCGTCTTTGACTTCTCGCGGCTCACTGTCAACTGGGGCGTAGCACGCTATGATAAATAATCTTCTGATTCCTACCTTCATTCTAACCCACAGCAATCTGGGCGATACATATCCTTGATCTTTGAGATGCTGTCTTGCTTTTTCATTCATAATTAAACGGACCCCTTGACTACCATGTGATTCACCATCTACTTCTGACCATATTTCAAAACCGCCTTTCAACACCCTATTTTCTATGTTTCTACTTTCGCAACCTTTTTTCTTCGTCTCAAGTACACATAAAATATCTAGTTTCCTTGCATGCATAGTTTCTCGTAGTTCTCTTATCTTAAGATCATTCAAAATTTTATTTCGGCAATATTATTATAAATTGGTATGAAAGAAAAACTCATCTTTTAAAATAGGCTGCAGACAGGCTCTTCTATTCTATGTCCAGTTTCCTTTCTATCCTCGAAAAGACGACTGACTTCTTGAGACACTCGAGAAGGACTGATTTTTTTTTAGAACAATAGATGACCATATGTTTCGAGTTAGTTTACAATAACGTGGCATGCGAAGTTGAACGTTCGGAATATTAAGTGCTTTAAAAGGATTTTTCCCAGATCATTTCGAAAATTGTTAAAGAAATCTCGGAAATACTGTGACGTACTTGATTTATTGTGAGTAAAATTTTTTGAAAAAAAGGATTAAAATATTATTAAATGCTCATTAAAAATGACATTTGATGTCAGTATAAAAAGTTGTAAAATGGTGTAAAACGCGAAAAAAATTTTATTTATATTCCCGTTAACAGTTCATTCATTTTAAGGTAGTGTCTATGAGTCCGGACAGTCCGTACGTTTACTTTCAGCTATACGGCCGGGTTAAACATGGACAGTCCCACAGTGGGGCGAAATGAAAAATCGATGTTCAAAATAACCTGTAGGCCACAATTCTTCATCGATTTTCAATTCATCGTTTTTTCATTTCGCCCCACTGTGAGTCCGCACGTTCAGTTCCAGCTACATGGCGAGATGAAACATACGGACAGTTCGTACGTTGTTGGTCAAACACCTACCTATTCTCTCGTGGGCGCGGAATAGCACCCCTGTATCTGTAATCATGGCACCCCTGTGACTGCTTACAGAAATAATGTTGGTCCAACCCCTACCTCTTTCCAACGACTCGTGAGGAGCGGAAAGGCGCCCTTGTGACTAGTCACAGATATTATATTATATACCATTAAGCCATGTCCCTTTCGGCAAGCCTCAAGGGGTAAGCGTGACACTACCCGATTCGGGTAGTGTTTCTAGGTGGATAGTTTCTTGTAGTAAATAACTACAAGTGTGGGCTCACCACACCCACCACCGCCAACAGAAACGCAGTAGTATCAGACGGTCACCCATCCAAGTACTAACCGCACCCAACACTGCTTAACTTCAGTGATCTAACGGGAACTGGTGTTTCCAGCGTGGTATGGCGAAAGGGAAGGGAAGGGAAGGAAAGGGAAGGGAAGGAAGGAAAGACACACACAGAAAAAAGAGTTTGTTTCGCACCTCAACTTCGCTACAAAAAACCCAAAAAAAATTCCGTCACACAGATATAATTTTGGTTAAACCCCTACCCTTTTCTAACGTCAAACATTTAAATTTTTTTTTTAAATTTTCAAACTTTCTTTCGACAGTCGAAAAATTTAAATTAATAAAAAATTCGGATTTGACTTTTCTTACCAAGTGTCTAAAGTTACGCGATTCGTGGTAAACATTTGCAACAATTTCTATACCCCCTTTCCCTCACTAAGTCCGTACGTTTAAACTCTACCGTGTTATAAACATACATAAGCGTACGGACTGTCTGTACTTTTAGCCTAGCCGAGCTAAACGTACGGACAGTTCATAATTTTAGCCCAGCCGAGCTAAAAGTACGGAAAGTCTGTCACTTTAGACTCGGCCTTATTTTAAATCTATATGAAGGATCGCAAGTTTGAGCGCGCTTAAGGTGCACGTCTGTTGGATCTCGCGCTTCGCGCTCGATAGTATATTTACCTCGTGCTGCGCGCTCGATTTTTGTATTTCTCCCACATTTGTGCACAGACCTATAAAATTAAAGGTCAAAGCATCGACAACTGTAATTTGGTGATCGTAGATTCTCTTTTGTTAAAGCTCCTTTGGCTTTAACGAACATATTCTCATCACGTATCTCGTGCTTCGCACTCGATTTTGCCTAAAGTGCGAAATTTTCTGAGTAACACCAGTTCCTACACAAATATATTGTACACAACGTATGTATACTGATCATATTTTTCCTACACAAAATAGTTTCTACATATAATTTAATACTGTTATATCTTTCCTACACAACATTATTTCTACACAGAATATTTCCTACACAGAATTTAATATTGTTTAATACTGTTTTTTTTTGTTCCTACAAAAAATATTTTCTACACAGAATATTACGTACACAGAAATAATTATTGTTTAATGCTGTTATATTTTTCCTACACAAAATATTTTCTACAAATAATATTTCCTCCACAGAATTTAATACCGTTATATTTTTCCTACACAAAATATTTCCTACGCAGAATATATCCTACACAGAAATAAATAGTTATTATTTTATCCTGAAAATATTTTCAAAATATTGTACAAAACATTATTCTGTTCAAAATTATTATGTTCAATATTTTTCCTACCTAAAATATGTTCTACACAAGATATTTAAAACAGTAAATAAAATATTTTTTACACAAAGTAGATCCTACACCAAATAAAATGATTATAGTTTTACTTTAAATATTGTTGCTGCTATATGGCAAATATTCTGAGTGAAGATATTAAACACAGGCATACTTTGCACAAAAATGTCAAGTGTGGAACTTTTCCTACACAATACATATTTTACGTAAATTATTCCCTAAGGGGGAATATAAACGACAATATTATTCATGCCTTGAAGGTAAGTATCTTTTAACTAATTTTAAATTGCTTAAACAATTTTTGTTGC
The DNA here is from genome assembly GCA_932195095.1 of Andricus curvator. Classification (NCBI taxonomy): domain Eukaryota; kingdom Metazoa; phylum Arthropoda; class Insecta; order Hymenoptera; family Cynipidae; genus Andricus; species Andricus curvator. The sequence continues at coordinate 75,901 of CAKNYM010051377.1, read as the reverse complement.
CTGTAAATAGTGAAAAATTATTATTTTTGGGATAAAGGATACAGTGGAAGATTTTCAAAGATAATATTTCTTGTTTAACATATTTGGTAATTATTTAAACCATTTTTATCCTGTGTACCGTAAAAGGTTATTATTTTGCTGGGATTAATGACGCAATTGCCGAATGATAAAAGTAATTTTTCTTTGCTTAAGATATTTGGCAATTTTTAAACAATTTTCGTTTGTTTCAATAATTTTTTTATTCTGTAAATTGTGAAAAGTTATTATTTTCTGAAATTAATGTCAGCGATCAAGAATTTTAAGAGTGATATTTTTTGTCACAGACAATTTGCGATGCTTAAAATAATTAATACCACTAGCTTCTTCTCATAGGAAAGATGAAAAAATTCTAGTTTTTTTTTAACATCTCTGGCACTATATATGTCGCTAATTAAACATTGTTTTATTTCATTAATGAAACCGATCTAAAAAAAGTAACCATCATGTTACATACGACGCCTAAATAATTATAAATAATTATTTAAGTCTTATAAAAATTAAGTCCTCGCATGTAATATTAGAAACTAGGGAATCAGGTTACGAGAAGCAAGCCTCTATGGGCTATCAAAACGCATCAAGGTGAAATTGCTTAACACATGTTCCAATACTAT
>CAKNYM010051377.1:47741-75241 GCA_932195095.1 Andricus curvator | reverse complement strand
TTGCCCATCCAATATTCTTGTTCACTTGATGCAAGCGTCTTTTGGTCTTTTGATCCATCGTGGGTTTTAGCCTTCGATTTGAATCAGCCAAAGCTCTTGCAGCACCATAAACTGAGCAATTGATGGTCCAGAGGTCGGACTCTTGCGATATATCTTCACGAATGGAGGCATCCATTTCAGCCAGGAGGATCCTGCATCCATTTCTTAGGAGGAACCTGCATGTTAATGTTCCTCCTTGTCCTGGAATCGCGATCATCTCTCAGAAGGTGCCTGCTTTCCGCGGTTGGTCTTAATGTCGCTTCCTCATCTTCGTCTGCAGCTTGATAAAGCAGCGGTTGGGGAAGCGCTCCGCGTACATATCCATTTTTCCAAAGGTGGGCACTTTGATTTCGCAATGATTGAGTCAAAACGTGCTGAAGTTCTGGGTGTTTCTGGCACCACAGAGTGTGCATACTCGCCATAAAGCCTCGGTGAATAGGGATAATGCTGGCATCGTAGCAGTCTAGCAAGTCATCCTTGAGTTGATCCGTTCACTCAATGTGGGCGTTTCGCCGGTTCGTCGTCGTGTTTCCATCTAAATTATTTTCAGCACCACGAACTCTAGGATAATCTGCATTGTTTGCCGACCCATTGTCGGGTGCTCTGCGCGTTCGATCATTTTGAACCGCATCTACAACTTTTTGGTGTTTTGGTGGTGTCATTGTTGTTCCCACGAGCAGCTAGGGAAAGGGTTCTTCCATCCTTGTAGAGCCCCGCGTGCAAGGATAAGGCTGCATACTCTGAGAGATCGCCCGGTATCCCAGAGTCACCGTTTAAGACACCTCACCCAGGTGCCATTCAGCTTTCGGCACGGTTGTTACGCCTCCGAGTAGGGGTTATTCCTTCGGGACCATCCCTGGACAATTGTTCGCGACCGCTTATTATTTATTGTAACCATATTCAGCAGAAACCCTTGGTACAGGGACCCTCTATCCGCAACCCGAGGACGCGTTCGGTGGCTTTGTCATAGGCCCTTCAGTTCTATTCCAAAGGAATCGAAACCGAATATATATATATATTTCATGATAAATGAATTTTGCCCGTTCAAATTCATCCACCGTTTCAATGGCTCATTCTACACAAAAAAAGTTTCTTTTATTTTTCCCAAAAAATTGGAAAACGAATTTAAATCTTATGAATCTAAGGCGGCAGCCACTAGCCAATATAAGGTTACGATGGTTTACTATCGACAAGCGCTAGCGACAAGTTATCCGTCAACCTAGTTTATTATTTCAATCACAAAGGACATTGAAAATCTTATAAAATCTGATAAATCTCTAAGGGTGGGTTTTTCCTAATCTAAATAAATGGTTGAGCCACATTTTTTTATTAATAATAACTGTTTACAGGAATGAGATTAAAGAATAATCGGTACAGTCATTCTTCCGTTTCATAACCTAAATTAGTTAAAAGGAGTCATTGACTTGAATTTAAATGAGAAATTGAGCACAACGAACTTCCCCAAATCTTGCCAGGCTAACGTGGTCAGAGTCCCTTGAAAGCTAACGTCGATAGACATACAAAATGGCTGACCACGTTGCAACTTTATAAAAAAAAAAAAGGAAATTTAGCGTGACAATAAGGAAGAAGACCGCGTGAGTAGAGAAATACGAAACTCAGCTTCGTACTTCTCCAGAGCCTACGTCCAAACAAATCCAGTTAAATGAGAACCACGAAAACGGGCATCGCGTTTCTCCACCGACATCACTAAAAAAAACAAAATAAAACCGAAACATTCTTTGGGCACTTCGTAGAAAGGCGAAGTGTCCTGGTAGAAATTTTTCCTCCATTCTGTGGGGTGCCTCCTTCCGCCAAAAGTCCTTGCTAAAAACAAAACTCACATACCTCAATCGTATTGAAGAATTTCTAATCAACGATACATTCCATTTAATTTGACAATCTTTGGTTTAAAGTTATATTTTGGTACATTCTTTGAAATCTCAATCCATTCACTCAACTTAGAGGTTCTTTTTTCAAGTTTATTTTGTCGGTACACGAAGTTCTCTGTTCGAGACTCGGAGCGAAAGTGCCAGGAAACGCAACAGAGAATGCCAAGTTTGGTTCGTACGTAGAATGCGTGGGAACCAATGGGTGTGTTCCTTCCGGTCGCGTCGACATTGGCAGCCAATCACAGCACCAGGATTTGAAGTTGGTCCGCCATCTTGGAGGGAAGGGTGTAGGGGAATCTGGCGGAAAAATAATAAAAGAAATTGTTATGAGCTATATTTCTGTAGTTTATCTTCTTTAATAAATTCATTACCGAGCCATCGACATGCAATCGGACCGTTATTGTAGTCGTTTAATATATTAAATCATTCCTGTCAAGAATTTCGTCTATTACGGAATTTGATTCAGAGTATGAGCTATAATTATCGCGGTCTTGGCATTCTCCGTTAATTGCGGAAACTTTGTATCGTTTATCATCAACACGAGGCTGTTTATTACGGGTATTGTACTTTTCTCCACTCGTGTTATCATATGAATCACGGCTATCTTTCTTCTCACTTTGCCTACTCTCGCGTCTCCAGTTATCTCTGTCGCGCCTATGCCTACCGCGATTCCCACTTTCATCAGTTCTGCGCTTCGATTCCGCATTTCTCCAATTTTCGCGTCGATCATTACTATCCCTATTCAGCCGTTCATATCCATACTCCATCTCTTTTGTAATCGTCATATCTATTTTCCTCTTTCCTATATCGCCAATCGCCTTTTCTTTCTTACTGATCTTTTCTTTCCGGGAATCTTTTTTTTTCCGGTGATCTATTTCTTTTTCCCGAAGATCTATTACTTTTTTCCCTATCTTAACGCTCGCGGTTTCCAAAGCTTTCGTCGATACCCGGTCTGCCCCATCCAAATTTGTCATTCTCTTTATGATTGTCCCTATTCCATTTATTATTATTTTCGGATTAATTTTTTTCGTAGCGCCTTTCAGTTCCATCGAGTCAGACTAAAGTTTTTGTTATTTGATTCGTTTAAACTAAGTCGACCAAAGCCATTGCGTCTTGAACTCTCTTAGGAAATTGTCGAATAATTTCATAATTTCTCGAATATTCTGGCAACGGTGGATCGGAATATCGAGCCTGCCTGACTTGCTCATCGAAATACCACAAGAAAGTGCTATCTTTTCGCGAAAATCTTCTGCTTCTCCATTCATTCGCCAATTCAGTTTTATATTGTAAGGAAAAAAAATTAGCCAAAAAGTCTGTTCTGAACTGACCGAAATTGTCCCAATTTGAAATATTTGCGAAGTACCATGCTTTTGCTCTTTCTTTCAACGCACTTTTTATGATGAGAGCTGCAGCATCACATGGAATGTTTTTAATTTCTAAATATTGTTTGAGTTCCAATATAAATTTAATGGGATTGTTGTCATACTCATCTTAGAAAGTTGGAATTGGAATATCTATTTTAACCCTTTGATGAGATAACTCAGAGTTTCCCATTTTTATTGTGTTCTGCTGCATAGACTGAAAACCTCTAAATGTTTCTTTGATTGATCGTAACATATCATTTAATTAATGTATTGGGTTCATCTGATTTGGTCCGTCTCCGGTTATAGAGCTTGTTTTTTTCCCAGTCAAGTATGTTAATTCTATAAAAACCTTCAGTTTCGAGTCTTAATGAATTGTGCTTGTTTTCAAGATTTTACCCGGATGCCTGTTCTGGCATTTGTATTTCGTTGGGCTTCAATGGAGATAACCTAGTTGAAGCGGGTGGCGTTCTCTTAAGTGGCATTATGACTAAAGAAGGTAAAGTCAATAATGACATCCAATTTAATTTCAACTCGACACATTTTTTATTACATGCAAACAAGAAAAGTGATTTTATTTTTGAAATTATAATAGTCCGAGTATTTCAGGATATAACCTGTAAAACTAAATGTAATAATCCGACAACCACAATTCCCTGACTTGAAGCTAGTTCACAACATTTTACACCTAAACTTCGCGCAAGCCGAGAGTTTCTATCTAAGCCATTATATCAATTTAATCAAATAAAAAGAAATGATCACAGGGGCACTCGGTCCTTACATACTTTACAAATACCTCGACACGATGATTGAAATGCCGATGGTGAAAACTCGTGCTCTCCCTTGCAGCTGGACGATCCGTAGTGGTATCTCTCACCCTTGCTTTAGGAGATGGTGTACACTGTACCTTAATCTTTCACGAGCGTCCCCGTGAAAGATATGATTTTTCTTTCGGCCCACCGCGACTCAAAGCACCTATTAACTCACTCCGAGCGATTTTTCGGGAAGACGTACCGGCCCCTTTTGATAAGGCCTTTTCCTTCGCGGGTCCTGATACCGTCTGACCCCTTACCCGAGACTGTCATTCAGATTCTAATTCCTGGCTACTTCTCGGGAAACTTTGTTAATCATTCGTGAACTGCTCCATACATATATTCACGCATGATAAAATTTGTGGGTTCTGGGATTGGATGTCAACAAGTGTGGAAAGGCGGCACGATCTGAGAATTCATATAAACTTATTTCTGAAAAATGTTCAAGAACTCAAAGAACTGATGCATCTTCAATCAGGTATTCGAAATCTCAGAAGAAAGTTTAAAACCGTGAAACTTGAAGATAACAAGCAGTGAAAAAGATGAATTTCTTAAAATTAAACAAAACCGCCCTGAATGAAGACATTCTTCCATCAGTGAAGCTTACATATCTAGAAGTTAACAAAAGATACAAAATCAGAAGTCACATCAAAATGTCGGCGTAAGTAGTTTCTTCTAGCAGGCTTACGCAGCTCATTCGCCAGCTGCAGCTTTTTATCATATATTTTTGAGTGTGTTCAGTCTGGTGTCCAACTGAGAAATGAGCACTGAATTGCGATGCACCAGTTTTTGAGTTGATTTAATATCAACTTTCAAAATATGTATACTTTTATTTGTGGAAATTTCCAGAGTTTCAATCGTCATCTTATTCATAGATTTTCTTATTCATCGTAGATAGTCTGAATTTTTTGCTGTAACATATGTTGTACCATATTTAAATTTACTGCATCATTTAAATCTTGTGCATCAGCTACATTGCATAGCTTTTTTTCGATATCGTAATGTCCATCGGTGGTGAATTTGAATTCGATTCTAGGAGGAACGCGACTCATATTCTTTGCTCGCTTAAAATGACGTCCGAACATATCGATATTCATTTCGCAAAAGACTAAAATATCGAAAAAGCAATGAATAATAAATATTGCCAGCTTTTCGTAATTCTTCAATAAATAATCGATATAATTTCATTTGTGTGACTTTGATTTCCAGGTGTTTGAGATGTTAACAGTAAACGTAATCGATCCTCTAATTTATTTGTATCATCCCAATAAACATAATCTAGCTGATTGTTCTGTGTACTAATCATGTACTTTGGAATTAAACCTTTACCGAATGAAAAACGCTTCTTATTTTATCTATTTTATTGTTAGGCTGATGATACATTTATTGCTTTAACTATCAAATTTTGAAACTTGGAAGTTCTTTCATCATGAAGTTCCTCATCAACTTTATAAACAATTTTATGTGCATTTGTTGAAATTAAGATTTTCTTGTAATTTTTAAAGTCGCCTAAGTGTATAGAATTTTCTTATTTATCACACCTGATATATTAATAAAGAAAAAGTCATATTTCGTTTAAAGTATGTATATTAAAATCATTTTTTATTACTACATACAAACACATCATACACTTTAATGTATGAAGCAACCATTTACATTTTTAAATTGTGATAATTTCTCAATGACATCCCAGCAAACTTTTAATTTTCGTGTACATATAATTCCCCTGCCGATAAACCGTCACTGAAACGGCACTGGCGAACGGCACTGAGGCGCCAGTGCCGTTTCAGTGACTGTTAGTGCTGATTTCGGCACCTAAACGCAGGGATTGGGAGCAAAATGACGCTCGCCACTTTTCTCTTCTCTAGGCAAAGGGTCGAGTACAGCAGGTCAGTATCTTGTCTCCGCCGCCGTTGAGTTGAATGAGTTAACGTGATGCCATAAATCTCGTTCAGGGGACTTGAGACATTTTTTTGGTGGGTCCCGTTCCGGACTGAGTAAGGGGTCTGTGGCTAGCTGTGGTGTTCGTCTCTTCATGTGCAATGAAATGGACATGTGTTGAACGTTCACGCTTTGCAGTGCGTTACGCCCAACTCTCTCAAGTCTAAACGCCGCAAGGCGCGACGTCTGATATCGAAGGAGAGGCGTTTTCACGGGATGCCGAGAGAACTCTCAGCAAAACTGGACGCTATTCGAATCTCCGCCGTGAATGAACAGTTTTTCAGCTCCTCACCAGCTCCTCACGGAGAAAATGGGCATAGATTTTGGGAATCTAACATTCATGTATATTTTTGAAAATTTTTCTTTCTTGGTTGAATTGAACTGGGTTTTTTGTAATACCAAATCTTTTATGTTTGAAAATCCAAACACTTGGTTAAAATGTTTACAACTACATTAAAAATTCATCTGTATGGTTTACGAGTAATTTATTTTCTTGAAAATTTGTTTTTTGGTATGTATCTTCTTTGGTAGAAATTTCATCTTTTTAATTGAAAATCGAACTGTTTGACTAAACATTAATCTGTTTCTGTTTAAGATGCAACTATTTTGTTAATAATTGATCGTTCCTGGATGAATTTTACAGCTTTCGATTTCCAATTACAACATTTTTGGTTTAAATATTTCCAGTATTACATTTATCCTTGAGAAGTCATATATATTTGTTGAAAATTTAACTATTTTGTTGAAAATTTTACTACACTGGTAAAGATTAACTTCTTTTGGTTGGAGATACATTTCTGTTGTTGAAACTCGAACTCCTTTATCAAAATTTTTTTTTTTTTAATACATTTTTCAACTTAAAATTAAAGTATTTGCTTGAAAATTTATCTTTGTAGGTTGAAAATTCAACTATTCCCTTACGAAAAAGTATTGTAGAAAAGTATATATAAATTACCCCTATTTTTTCCTATCATTTTACTATCATGAATTTCCTTTACTTTTTTCGTCCTTATAGGAATTATAGGAATAAAAATGATCGCCAAAAAATTATGAGAAATTCATTATCGAAACATCAGTATATCACAATAATAATAATTATTATTTTCTGATGATACTTTTTCGCAATATTCTGGTTGAAAATTCATCTCTTTGCTTGAAAATTCAAACATTTGGTTTAACAATCATCTGTCTTGGTTAAAACTTAACTTGTTGGTGGGAAATTCATCTTGATTTTTCAAGTCAAAAGTTTTTTCAAATATTCACTTATCGGCTTGAAGATTCCGTTCTAAGTTTTGAAATTCTTTTCTTTTGGCAGAAAATATTTTTTAGATCGAAAATTGAACTATTTTGTTGAAAATGTAATACATTTCGACTGGAAATGTATGAAATTCAAAGCGTTGCTACATAACGGGCATGAATTCGCGGTAGAACCCAATACCGTTTCATTGTACACAATATCCATTAAAAAGATCACGGGGACTTATTAGCGTGGACCAACTGATTCCCAGTTTCCAGGCTAGGAGTTCTACGCAAGGGAATTTCTGTGGTGAACAGGGACTACATGGTCGGGCTGTCGTTCACGTCCAGATTCGCGGCTGAGCAAGGCAAGCGAGCAAGGCGAAGAAGGCGAGGAACGATTCGTGAAATCGTTTTCGATGTCCTAATCCGGGAGTAAAGAACAGTTTAAACTTTATTTAAATTACTCCACAGATCAGAGGGGGGGCATATTTCGTAACGAGTTATTACGGTAGAGTGGGGTGGGAGAATTCTTTAAAATTCGAATTTGAAACAAATAAATCGCAGTAATTATACCGACTTGAGAAATAACTTTAAATAAATGAGAAGCAAACTAAATTTGCAAATTCTTTATTTTCCTTGGAATTTGTTATATTCCGTTTATGAAACATTTTGAGATAAAAACGTTACAAGTCCTGTCTTTGAATATGAAGTTAAAATGAAGTTTTCAGGTAACCCTGATACAATATTCTACTTGTTCTTTATTTGCCTTGTGATTCGATTAATATTTCTTTTTTTTCCAGTTGCTTCATTTATAATAATATTTGTTTTTCTGGAATATCATCAATATGATACATAGCATTATACAGATTATAATTATTATAAATTCATTATAAATTTATTATAACTTTACTATATAATTCAATGAAAAGACAATTTTTTTAAACATCCTTTTAAAAAAATCGTTCTTAAGAATGCAGTTCTTGTATGAAGATTTCGATCACCTTCAACAATCATTGTTTACTATCTTAAATATGTAATAGTGTACAATTAATGATTGCTTGGGCATTTGTGCAATTGTGTATTGTAATTTCCTCAATCTTTTATTCAAAAATGATTTCACCTCTGAAATTTTTGTTTAAGTCCAAACCGTGATTCTATCTAGAAACTAGCTAAAATCTGGAAAATCTTTATATATTCAAATTCGTAACGAACTCCTACGTCGCGCCAAGACTGGGAGTCGACAGCAGAAAGGTTTGAATCAAACACGTACCACAACTAGACAGCGCCAGTATAGCGCCAGGCTAGTATTGCGTGATTAGACAGGCTTGAGAAAAAGTGTACTGGCTTTAGCATGATTCAAGACTGCCACGAAATTTTTCCACACGGGTTATTTTGATATGTAGAAAAAGATTTTTGCTAGCCATAATCAAAATTCAAAAATTTTTTGTTGGCCCACCCTACCCTACAGTTAATCTATTTTTTCGCGAGGTGTACTTGACTGACATTCTTTATTTTCTGAGATGTTGTACTACATAAAAAAAAAGCAGGCACGTACTTTTTTACACTTGCTAATTCGTAGAGGTAAGTGGTAATCACCACCCTAACATTGTCTCCTCAGAAACAGTTTTTCGTTAATATCTCAAAACGAATTGGAATTTTTTAACAAAACAAACGTCATATTATTTTCCACAGACAAGCACTCATTGCGAAATATTTTGTATAACAAGGGGTTGCAACCCTTACTTTCTACGAGGTCAAATGCGATTTTTTTCACATTTAATTGAAAAAGAAATTTTGAAACCATCTGAATTTCACTGTATATTATACTCCTACTAAGAAAAGAAGAAATTAAAATTGACATGTTCCGGGATTTTAGCGATAAAATTCATTGCAAGGGTCGATTCATCTCTACAGTTTATTTATTTATTTTTGACAATCAGTAACAACATACGTTTTAAATTTCAATCTTGGAACGCTTATATCGACATATACTCGTATTTTTCAATTAAAAAGGAAATAACATAAGTACCCTTATTCTTAGGAGGATTGACTACCCCCATGACAATTTATTATTATCAGATAGGGAATAAAAGCTGTGTTTACCATTTACTTGTAGACTGATATTTCACTAATATAATATGTCAATTACTTTCTAGAATCTAGAACACAATCAAGTAGTCCAGAGTATTAAAAACCACCCCACTTCTTGAAGTCTCGCCCCTACAATTTCCAAGTTTATGGGAATATAACCAAATATTATTTATTAAAGTAAGTTTCAAAAATATGTTTCCAAAGTTGGAAAATATCTTAGTCATAAAGTTATAGTTTCACACTTCAAGATTAGACTGGAATGTAATAAATGTAGTGTTGAAGAGTTTCACATTGGTTCTTAAGAGTGCCTTTCATTCCTACAATGAATGAATTCAAACACGGTTGGCAAATGCATGCAATTTTCATTACATTGTAATATAAAAGACATGTCCCGAGGATCGCTTTTTGTCAGGAATAAGTTAACTCATGCAGTCTTAAATGTCTGTAGAATTACTGCGATGTATTTGTTTCAATTTCGGATTTTAAACACCCCCCCCCCCCTCGACCACAATACATTATTAGAAAATATCCCCCCTCCCAGCTGTTGCGTAATTTAAGTAAAGTCCCGCACCGCGGACAAAACTGTTCTTGGCTCCCGGATTAGGACATCGAAAACGATTTCACGAATCGTTCCTAGCCTTCTTCGCCTTGCTCGCGTGCCTTGTTCAGCCCGTGAATATTGACACATGAATATGTTCGAATATGAGAGGAGCAAGTTCACGGGACAGCCCGACCCTGTTCACCACAGAAATTCACTTGCGTTGAACAGTAGAGCGGTGGACCCTTCAGTTTCTCCTAGTCTGGAAGCTGAGAAACAGTTGGTCCACGCTAAGAAGTCCCCGTGATCTTTTTAATGGATATTCTGTACAATCCAAGGGTAATTGTTTCTACCGCGAACTCATGCCCGTTATGTAGCAACGCTTTGACTTTCATACATTTCCAGTCGAAATATATTACATTTTCAACAAAATAGTTGAATTTTCAATAAAAAAAAGATTTTCTTGCAAAATCGAAGAATTTTCAAACGTAGAATGGAATTTTCAAGCCGATAAGTGGAATATTTGAAAAAACTTTGGACTTGAAAATTCAGAAAGATGAATTTCCCACCAAGAAGTTAAGTTTTAACCAAAACAGATGATTTTTAAACAAAATGTTTTACCGAAGAGATGAATGCTCAACCGGAACCTTGCGAAAAAGTATCATTCGAAAATAATAATTATTATTATTACTATGATATAACGATGTTCCGATAATGAATTTCTCATAATTTCTTCGCGATTGTTTTGTTCCTATAATTCCTGTAATGACGAAAAAATTATAGGAAATTATTTGTAGAAAAGTCATAAGTAGTTAAACTTTGAACCAAAGAAATGAATCTGCAATAAAAAAATGAATCTTTGCCAGCGTAGTACAACTTTTAGAAAAAAATGTAAATTCTTTAGAATAAAAATAATAGTTTAAGCGTTTGGACGGAAATTTTTTTAATGTTTTTAATCAAATGTTTTACCGAAGAGATGAATGTTTAACCGGAACCTTGTGAAAAAGTATCATTCAATAATAATAATCATTATTATTACTATGATATAATGATGTTCAGATAATGAATTTCTCATAGTTTCTTCGCGATTGTTTTGTTCTAATAATTCCTGTAATGACGAAAAAATTGTAGGAAATTATTTGTAGGAAAATCATACGTAGTTCAACTTTGAACCAAAGAAATGAATCTGCAACCAAAAAAATGAATCTTTACCAGCGTAATACAATTTTCAGAAAAAAATGTAAATTCTTTAGAATAAATATAATAGTTTAAACGTTTGAACGGAAAATGTTTTAATTTAAAATCAACAGCAGCATAATTCATCCAACAACGATCAATTTTTAACGAAGTAGTTGAATCTTCACCAAAAACATATTAATTTCTAGTCAAACAGTTCACTTTTAATCAAAAAGATGCAATTTTTTCACCAACGAAAGTAAATTGTAACCCAAAAAACGGCTTTTCACACAAATGAATGACTTTTCAACCATAGAGATGCATTTTTAAGGAAGTAATGTACATTTTAAACAAGTGGTTGAATTTTCAACCTTAAGGCCATGTTACGAATAGGTCACGTGACCGGATTCCTACCTTACCCACACTTTTTTTATTTGTCAACTTATTTTCACACGAATAGCCACATCCGAGTTGAAATTTTAGGATAATAAATAAGAAGCACTAAGAAAGGCGGCTCTGGTCCTAAATTCTAATAATCATGAAAAAAGCAACAAAAAAAATTATTTACAAAAAAACTTTGTTCATAATTATAAAAATTTAGGAGCAGAGCCGCCTTTCTTAGCGCTTCTTATTTATTATCTCAAATTTTCAACTCGATGTGGCTATTCGTGTGAAAATAAGTTGACAAATAAATAAAGTGTCGGTAAGGTAGGAATCCAGTCACGTGACCCACTCGTCACATGGCCTTAAAAGATGAATTCTCATCAAAAAATATCATACTTGATAGTGAAACCGAAAAAGATTTAATATTACATTAAACCCAATTAAATTCAACCAAGAAAGTCAAGTTTTATACATGAAATTTCAACGAAATAGTTGTATTGTCAGTTGAAAAAATGAAATTTAAATGAGAGTAAATGTAAATAAAAAATTAAATTTCCAACCATAGAAGCTAATATTTCATTAAACAATTAATTTCTAAGAACGTAGTTCAACTTTCAACCACGTACGGTAGGGTGGGGCGAGATGAGCATAGTTGTCTTTTTCACGTCAGTATTTAAAAACTGCTAATTTATTGCTTGAAAGTAAGCCATTATATATATTCTACAAACATTTTTCATTATTATTTTGCCAAGATGAATGTGAATAAAAAAGTATATGTGGGATTAGAAACGAAAATAAAAAAGTAGTGCGCTTGGCTCATACCGCCACACGCCTGGGGCGGGATGGGCCACTCAATTAAATTACTTATTATATATTATTTATAAGTAAGAGTATTGTTAAGTTAGAGTATTATAAAACGAAAACATATTTTTCAAAAATTTTACGGAACGTTTAAAGTATTTAACGTTAAAATGATGCAATCCTTAATCCTAACCTCTACCGTAACTAACTCTACAAACAGTGAATAGAAAAACGATTTATATCTGCATATCTTTTAATAATTGTATTACAGAAATCAATATAACCATTTTTTGACTTACCTGTGTACATTGTCTCAGTAAAAGTTAAATTCTACAGTAAGAAATCTCCCAAATACTAGACTGGTCTACTACGTGACGCTGAATTTTATATATACTGAGGTTTTAAGCCGTTTTTTTATATTTTTGCTGTATTTTTTAACCACAGCAATGTTTTTTTTCATTTGTATAGCATTTTGCGAATTTTCAAACAAAGTTACTTCAGAAATATACCAGAAAAACAGTGCTCTCTTCTGGTTGCCAGCAACTCATATTATTTTCTAATGCAGACCTATAACAGTGCAGCTGTCAAACCTTTTCTGAGCATTTTTTTCGACATGATTAGTTTTTTATATGTTTGCACCATAATTAAAATACTGCACAATCTGATAAAATAAAAAATTGCATCTTAACCTACTGCAGGGAAAAAATTTATCCGTGAAGAAGTCACGAACTTGTAGCTAGGTCTCGGATACGAGATAAAAAAATGAAACATTAAATCCTTATTTCTATGAGAAATATATGGATAAATTTCGAAGTTTCTTACGAACAGTTCGAATTTCCTACGAACAGTTCCTGAAAATTTCAGACTGAAATAAAAAGAGGAAAAATTTTATTTGTGCGATTTAATTTTATATTAATTTATAAATTCGCAACTCAGAAGATTCGAACCCTCAAGACTGCTGACTCACCAGTTTCTAAACACATAAACCAGGAGTGCGTAAACACGCGCAGCCATCGAGGCCAAACAAAATAGGTATTATAAAACTTCTAGCCACTCATCCGACGAGCTCGAGGCACACATACGAGCGCACACACGCACCGCGCGTGTGTGCGTGGGCCACGTACAGCGAGACTTAGTTTCGAGTTCCCAGATTCGTCAGGCAAGCTCGTGAGTGCTCTGAGAATCTTTTCCCAATCATTCGTAATATTTTTGTAATTATTCACGTAAAAAAAAGTGATGAACCGTTTTAGAATTTTCACATCGAGTTCGTCAATCTTTCTCAAAGTTCGTAGGTTATTTACGAAAATACATAAATATCCGATGAATTTTTTCTCATATCCGAGACCTAGCTACTAGTTCGTGACTTTTTTACGGATAAATTTTTTCCGTGTGACTGCTACACTAAGAGGTTAGGTTAATGCACAGGAAGAGGTGGCTCATTCCGCCCGAAACAGTGGCTCATTCCGCCCCATATGACACTTGCAAGTAAAATCAAAATTTCACCTATTTCTGTTTTACAATTATATAAAAATCTGTTGATAACTTAAGGTTTAATAAATAAGCTATCTAAATAACCACTGGAAAAACCTCTAATATGTGATTTTGTGTCATTCTTGGACTTTCTAAACAAATGCAAAATAGCAGAATACAGGTCTTGAAATTTTTACTTTCGTTTTTTCCAAATTTATTCAACATTAAGCAAAAACTTTTCAAAAAGAAATTTCATAACGTTCTTCCTGATATTAGTACAAAGAAGAGTTACAAAAGAAATTATAGGCTGCGAGAAAATTGAGTGGCTCATCTTACCCCCTATGACCATCTCGCCCCACCCTACCCTAGATTAATGTTCAACCAAAAAAATGAATTCTGAACGAGAACTCTAATACTGGCAATATTTAAAAAAAATTGCAATTGTAAATCAAGAACAGTAAACTTCACCAAAAACTAAGAATATGCACCAAAGTATTAGAATTTTTAAAGGAATAGATTACTAATAGTAATACTATCAGAAGATTAATTTTTTACCAAAAAAGATGTAGTTGCAAAAACACAAGGTGAATTCTTAAACAAAACAGATTGATTTTCAAGGAAACAGTTTCATTTGTAACAAAAAATATGGAATTTTCACAAAAAGATGTGAATTTGACAACAAAAAAGACAATTTTTTAACCGAATTTAAATTTCCAACCAAGAATGATTTCTCAGTAATGTAAGAAAAAAAATGTAACCAAGTTGTTCAATTTGTAAGCAAAAAAATGTATTTTCAATAAAAAATAGTATAGTTGTTATTCCAACACACAAAGACAACCAAATTTTTTATTTAAAATAAAAAAAAGTTGCGTTCCAAAAAAAAGAGTAATTTTCAAAAATTCAAACAGTTGAATTTTCATGTAAAAAAATAACTGTTATATGTATACCATTAAGCCATTTCCCTTTCAGGGTAGGCGTGACACTACCCGATTCGAGTAGTGTTTCTAGGTTAGTTTCTTGTAGTAAATAACTACAAGTGTGGGCTCACCACACGATGTGCCAACAGCACTCAGTTTTCTCGAATGGTCACCCATCCAAGTACTAACCGCGCCCAACGCTGCTTAACTTCAGTGATCTGACGAGAACTGGTTTTTTCAGCGTGGTATGGCTGTTGGCTGTTAACGACAACAAAAACAAATTTTCAGCCATTTATATTCCTTAACTAAGGATATGAATCTTGAACAGGTGGAATTACTTTTTAAGCAAGTACTGAAAACTTTCAATAATGATGTATGTATTTTTAATCTAAAAGATGAATTGTCTGCGAAAAATATAGTATAGGTGCCATGTCAGACAAACAATATTTTGATCTTGAATGAGAAATAGTCAAATTCAACCAAAAAGGAGACATCTCCGGAAAAATGGTTCAATTTTCAACCAAATAGTAGAATTTTGCACCAAAATAGATTAATTTTTCACCATAAATATATTAATAGGCTTCTCAACCAAATAAGAAGACCACGAGTGCAATATCATTACTCGAAACATTTTGAAAGAAAAACAATTTTCAACAATAAGAAAATAGTTCCATTTTCAGCAAGGTCATTCGAATTGAAAGAAAATAGTGAAATGTTTATGTTAAACAGTTCAGTTTTCAACCTACAAAGATGAATGTTCAAAGAAATAGTAAAAATTGCCACGAAAACATATGAAGTTCAACCAAACACCAAGTAGTCGAATGTTCAAGCCAAAACTCGAATTATTTGGTTCAAAATTCATTTGAATAATTAATGATGGAACTATTTAGTTCAAAAATCTTTAGTTTTTTTTGACATGAATTTGTTTTCTGTCAAGTAAGCTTTTCCATTTTCAGGTAACATTTCATCGTGTTTTTTGAAAATTCAACTAATTTATCTTCAAAACTTATGAAAACTTTCTTTTCTGGCAAATAAATCGTCTTGACTGAAGATACAACTACATCGTTGAAAGTTACAAATTCTCAAGTAAAAATTAATGTTAATAGTTGAAGATCCCTCTCTTTGGCCAAAAAGTTTAACTATTGTGTTGAAAATAATTTTTTTCTGGTGTAGATCAAGTCTTGAATTGCAAGTGTACCTATTGTATTGTTGGTTGAAAAGCGATTGTTTTAGTTTTAAATTCAACTATTAGCATGAAAAGGAATTTCTTTTTTGATAATTAATATTTTCCGTCGCAAATTCTACTACTGGAAAATTGAACTATTTGGTAGATAATGATTGTTGTTTGTTGAAAATCAATGTTTCTGTTACAACATTCATCATGTTGGTGCAAATAGAACTATTTCTTTGTAATTTATATTTTTGTCGAAAATTCACATTTTCGGGTTGACAATGCGACTGTTTTATAGAAAATTCACCTACTTGGCTTACAAATTCAATAATTTTGTAAAAAATTCAACTACTTGCTTGCAAACTTAACTTTGTAGCTGAAACTTTGTCTGTTTGGGTAGAATATTAATCTTTTATTTTTAAAACTCTTCCGTTTGGTTGAAGACTCAACTATTCTGTTAGAAATTCGCCTGTTTTGTTGAATTAAATCGGTCGAAAATTCATTTTTCAAAGTAATTGATTATACTGAAAATTGAAATATTCCATGTTTGATAGAAAACTTTTTTTCTAGTTGAAAATTCAACAATTTGGTTCGACATTTATGTATTTTTATAATAATTCGCATTTCTGTCAGAAAATTGTTCTTATTGGTTAGAAAACCATATCTGTGGTTGAAAATCAAACTATTTGGTTTCTTAATGTTTAACTTTTGTTGAAAACTTTTTTTTTACCATTCATCATTTAAGTTGAAAATCAATATCTGCAAGTTATGGGAAATTAAATTTGTTATTGGGAACTTATTTTTGAAGATGTTGAAAACCATATAAGTTTGCACATTTTTATTGAGTTAAAAATTCCATTAGAATATTGTGCTTGCATGTTCTTCTAAATTCATCTGTTTACAATTAGAAAGTGAACAAAAGTATGTTTAACAAATCTTGAAATGCTGATAGAAGCTTATAAGTTTGCATTTCAAGGTCAATACTTAGTATTTGCATTTATAAAATATTTTGTGTTCCGTATTTCTTCAGTCATCACATTTTCACATTTGTGAACACTAATAATTTCTAATTCAAACAAGACAGATAATTAGTACTGTTTCAGATCATATGTAATATAACAATTGAAAACTGAAGTTCAAATAAAGCCCAAGAATGATATTAGTTGATATTATGTATTGATTATGTATTGAACTGTATACCATGTGACGCAGCGCGACCTGGTGAAATATATATTGTGCAAAGAGCGTTCACAACGCAGAAACTCTTCTCCTCCTCACGCATCAGCTCGCCTGTAGCTGTTTGATGCTGTCTGACGGTGAATCCTATCTGGGAGAAAGAGTAGGCGGTCGCCAGTGGTGAACTCGAACATGCTTTGTGACGTCGGTTCCCATCTGCTGGCCTAACCGTTTGCTACACGTTCACGTGGTCCGCTCGAGTACGCAGCTGCCTAGTTTTCGGGTAGCCACGATCATTCACTGTCTGCTCCCCACACGACTCTTCCTACCTCGGGTAGCGCGAATGGACCTTTTAGTTCCTAACACTGGGCAAATATGAACAGTGGAGGAGTGCGTCAGGAATGCATGGAGCGTTCACCCAGCATTTCGCTCCCAGTCCCTGCCTAAACGGCACTCAGAGTGATGCGACGGTCATATAATGGTCCTATTGTATTCTTCCCGTACCGGGCGGGCTGAGTGGTTTACAGTAGTTGGCCGCCATCAACCCGAATCCCTTTTTAAAATTTTCTTCAAATTATTAACACTTTTTTAATTTATGAATTTTCTCATTATACAAAAAGTTAGATATCTGAAATTATCGAAACCCGTGGATTCTGAATTTCTAACTTTCGCAGAGGTAATTTCAAAATTTTACAAATTTTAATTTTTCATTTTCAATCCCTTTCAGCTGGTCTACTTGGTAGCCTATTCGCAGGTATAAAGAGAACTTCTGCAGGCATTTAAAACTAGAATCTGAGTAGCTTTAAACGAGCAGCACTGAAACGGCACTGGGCAGTGTCGTTTCAGTGCCGTTCAATCGGCAGTATCCAAACTTTTCACATCCACTGATTTTACATCAGACCAAACACCTTCAGCTATAGTTTCAATGATGGTCTCTTTAGCACATTGAAATGGTACAACACTCAGTTGAAGAAGATATTGATTGACACATGAGCTCACTTCCTTGAGAACAGCAAACCTTGTTTCTTGAAATGTAAATGGATATTTTCGTTTTCCTGATCTATTTTTATCTTCATCATTTTAATACAATTTCTACTAAAAAATCTCTATATGATGCGATGAAATGGATAATAAAACTTCCACAATTGATGCTTTCCTGTTTTTCTTCTCTATTAAAATAATGTGAAATCAGATGAAAATGACTTTGTAACAGTTTCCAGTCTTCAGGTTGTAGGGATACGGTGGCACGTGTATGACTTGCAGATAGTTGCACTGCTGAAGTCAAGCTTCCATCTTTTTGCATTTCTGCTCCAACAATAATTTGTTTTGTGAACGATGAATTTACACTGATAGAATCTGGATATCAATATTTGGTTCACTCTATATCTATAATTAAAATCAGATGTAAGAATTTAGGGATAATCGGGGTACTGTTATAAAGATTTCTACTATAATAAGAGATAATGGTATTTCTGTATGTATTATTCTAAACTTGAACGAGCAAAAATTAGTATTCACTTTTAAAAAAAGTCTTATTTACTGTTTGAAAATTGTGAGTGTGAATAAGTGATAATGTTAAATAACAAGTTTTGTAAAAGATTTCGTCAATAGTAAATATTTTAACCCTGCAGATGAAACGGCACTGAAACGGCACTGGGCCGCCAGTGCCGTTTCAGTGACCGTTTGTGCTGATTTCGGCACCTAAACGGCACTGAGGGTGATGCGACGGTCATATAATGGTTCTATTGTATTCGTCACGTACCGGACAGTTTTGGCGTATCTCATTTAATTTACGAGATACATTATATTGATTCCAATTTAAAACTTTTCAAACAAAAATTTAGATATCTCAAACTATCTAAACCCATAGATTCTGAATTTCTAACTTTCGCAGAGGTAATTACAAAATTTTACAAATTTTACTTTTCAATTTTTAATCCCTTTCAGCTGGTCTACTTGGTAGCCTATTCGCAGGTATAAAGGGAACTTCTGCAGGCATTTAAAACTGAAATCTGAGTAGCTTTAAACGAGCAGCACTGAAACGGCACTGGGCAGTGCCGTTTGAGTGCCGTTCAATCGACAGGGAAGTAACATAAGTTATAAGAAATGTACGAACTTCTAGTATAAGAATGCGTATTGAAATGAGAGCCGCTAGTTATATCTTCAACTGGGATTTGCGAGAATTCCAAAAGGCTATACTGATAATATCTTTGTCCTAAGTCTAGTCCAGTCTGGTAACGTGACTAAGCTGCTCGCAAGATAAAACAGTGCGATGCGCAATGACAGCCGGATGGAAATCCTAATTCGTAAACACAAAAGTTGGGTTAGGAGAAGAGTCAAGTGTTGGAACATCGTGAAAGTTTATGAAGGTAGATACTGGTAAAATTTTGCATTGTATTTTAAAAGTGGTTAAAGGCGCAAGAGTGTTAGGATGATAGTCCTAAAGTTTTTAACTTAATTCGAGGTTAAGTGTACATTTGCAATGTCATAGTGTTTATGAGTATATAAAAAATCGGCAATGCGCTTAAATCCAGCACTTGGCTCTGAACTTCTATGAATCGCAATATGTAATCGAATTAATATTGTAAGAACAATATTAATTTGATGTTTCACAGCTCTTTCGTATTTGACAACCCCATTTTTGCAACATTTTTCTGGTAATTAATGTTTTATTTGTCATTAATTAATTTTTGCCAAATACCTATGCAAGAAAAATGTGCCAGAAATAAAAAAAATGAAACTGGGTAGCTGCAGCAAAATTCTGTTTGAAAACTATATTTATATTAAATTATATTTACATGTAAAATTAAAAACTTATTTCGAAAATAGAAGGTACTTCATCTTTTATTTTTTTTTTGTTTAAATTCAACATTTGTCCTCGACTAAAGATTTGAACTCGATATACCAATTAAAAATCAATTTTACTGAAATTACTGAAAAAACAAAAACTTATTCTTATTTATTGAATATCACGAGATCGGAACAAAAAATGTACTAGGCTTCGACTTTTCAAATAAAAAGAATTAAAATTCAATCAAAGAGAGGAATTTTGAACCAAAAAATATGACTTTTCTACAAAAAGATTAATTTTCTATCCCAAAAGACGAAGGTTTAACAAAACAGTTGAAATTTCCACCAAAAATGACAACTTTGTAAGAAAATAGTTGAATTTTCATCCAAATAATTAAATTTTCAACCAAAAGAGATTAATTTTCAGCCGAAAGATGAATTATTAATGTAACAGGACGGATTTTCTAACCAGAAAGACGAATTTTCAACAAAATAGTTGAATTTTCGACCAAAAAATATGACTTTTTATCAAAATAGTTCAATTTTCAACAAAATAATTAAATTTTAAACCAAATAGTAGAATTTTTAAACAAAAGAGATGAATTCTAAACCAAAAATATAATAGTTAACTTTTCTAATAAAAATAATTAACTTTAACCAAAAAAGATAAATTTTCAATAAAAAATATGACTTCTAACGAAAGATAAATGATTAATCTAAGAGGACGCATTTTCTATTAAAAAATGCGAATTTCCAACAAAGCAGTTAAGTTTGCAACAAAAAAAATATAACTTTTTATCAAAATAGTTGAATTTTTATTCGAAAGAGATGAATTTTGAACCAAAAATATATAATAGTAATCTCTTCAAATAAAAAGAATTAACTTTCAGACAAAAAATTTGACTTTTCAACAAAATGGTTGAATTTTTAACGAAATAGTAGAATTTTTAACCAAAAGAGATGAATAGGGTCATCCACTAATTTTTTTTTATTTTTGCATATTAAAGTATATGCTCTAAAATCACTAATAATACCAGCATAGTGTAACAAAAACTTTTTTTCGAATTTATATTTGAAAAAGAAAAATTTGCACACATTTAAAATTCCTATTTCTGTCGCGCCCATTCCGCCATCTTGATGTGACGTAGCTAGCCGCCAAACGCTTGTAAATAAGCCGGGCGATTCACGCTTTTTTCATAAAAATGCTAAAAAAATCAGCACTACCATTGGTGTTTTGTGCCTCCATGCAAGAACACGTTTGTCAAAAATTCAGGAAAATTATTCATATCTATACCCAAAGGTGAGGAACGAAAAAAATGGTACAAAATTGTTCGTCGTGACATGTGCCCTAATAACCACATCTTTAACGTCAACAGTATATTGTTGCGAAGATCATTTCAGCGTAAGAAAATATTTTTATTGAAAATAGAAAACTATCAAGTACGCTTTTTTGATAACATAAAACCCGTACTTTACTGATATTCAACAGTGTTATATATATGGGTTGCCGGGACGTATGTGCACTTTAACCTTAAAATCAAATTGTTTATTTGCGCAACAAGTATTATAAAATTATATATTTTTTAACTTTGGAATCATGCTGCTAGTTTTTAAAAAGATTTTCCGCTAAAGAGCGAATATATATTTAATTCTTATATTTTATCAAGTGCAAAATCAACGTATTGAATGTTGATCGTCAACATCTATAGTCGATTATTTCGTTTCCTTTCTATTCCTTTTACTGAAACTAATATAAATACGATATTATAATCTTGATCAAATAAATAACTTTAAAGTCAATACAATACACCAGTTTGAATATTCAAAACGGTTTGAATACTTTGTCGCTTTCTTCACTCCTCGAGTCTCAGCAACATTGAAACTGGAGCACTTCGCACAGAAATCACTTATCATAAGTGTACTCACTTTTGGCAAATTATCCGAACTGGCTCTAACGTATCCAGGCATATTGATACTTCATAAAAATAAACCCTTTTTGCCAAAAAACGTTGATTATTAATCATTTCACTTGTTTCTATCAATCTGACCATGTATTTTCTTCGGTTTTGACGGCTCGTGACGTCACACCACGTGTTTCGAGCCGTGAGGGCGCCACATGTTTTCTTTTATAAATCGACATTTACGGTGGATATTTTATTATTTTTTAATAAATTATTATAAATGATTAAATAAACTAAATTAAGTTTTAATTTCACATTTTAATTCTTTGAGATTCAAAGTTTATAAAAAACTCAACTATAAGGCAAACAAAATTTTTTTGGATGACCCTATTCTGAACCAAAAATATAATAATTAACTTTGACTGAAAAATATTAATTTTTAATAAAAAATGATGACTCTTCTAACGAAAGATGCATAAAAAGATAAAAGGACGCATTTTCTATAAAAAGGACGAATATATAAAAAAACAGTTGAATTTTCGACAAAAAAAAATATGACTTTTTATCAAAATAGTTGAATTTTTAACAAAATAGTTGAATTTTTAACCAAAAGAGACGAATTTTGAACCAAAATCAAAACAAAAAAAATGACTTTTCAACAAAATAGTTGATTTTTTAACGAAATAATTAAATTTTCAACCAAAAGAAATTAATTCGGAACAAAAAATATAAGAGTAAACTTTTTTAATATAAATAATTAACTCTTAACCAAAGAAACTTGACTTTTTAACAAAATAGTTGAATTTTCAACAAAATAAGACAATTTTCAACCAAATAGTAGAATCTTTAACCAAAAGAGATGAATTCGGAAACAAGTATGTAATAGTAGACTTTCAAATAAAAATAATTAACCTTCAACCATTAAAGATGAGTTTTCAATAAAAAAAGATGAATTTTCTGCCGAAAAATAGGACGAATTTTCTATCCAAAGAGATGAATTTTTAACAAAACAGTTGATTTTTTGACCAACAAAGATAACTTTTTAGGAAAATAGTTGAAGAAGTTCGTTGAAGAATATCGTCAGAAGTTCTGACGCTTCCTGAACATCCTGACCATTCCTGATGAGTCATCCTATCAGGCAGCTCATCGGCTAGGACCGTAGGTAGGCCAACCCAAAAGGATTAAAAATTGAAAATAAATTTGTTGTCAATGTTGCATATATACAGATTCAAAAGTCAGAAATTCAGAATCTACGGGTTTCGACGATTTCAGATACCTAAAAATTTTCCTAAAAAATCTAAAATTAGGATAAATATCATGTATCTTGTAAAGAGAAAGAGATACGTCAAAACGGACAAAATTTTCAGATTCACCTTCAGAGTAATTAAATATATAAATATTAATAATTAAATATAAGTAAAAAGAGAATATGCGTGGATGAATAATATAAATAAATAATATAAATAACCTGGCAAATATAAAATGGATGAGGTTTGATGGCATTCTATTCTTGAAAATTCATCTTTTTTGACTAAAAGTTAATTCTTTTTATTGAAAAAGTCTACTTTTATATTTTTGGTTCCGAATTCATCTGTTCTGGTTAAAAGATCTTTTATTTGGTTGAAAAATTATTTATTTTGTTAAAAATTCAACTACAGTAAACTTCCTTTTATTCTACAGTTCGCTTATTCTACAGTTCACCTATTCTACATCCCCTATACACGCTTATTCTAATTTGCGCAGTTTCATCATCTCCCACCACGGTCTACGACCACGCCCGCATCAGTGGGTCATTAATTAAAAAAAAGAGCCCCAAAGAGCGGGAAGCCTTGAATTGAGTATTTTGACATTCAGTCATGTGAATGCAGACAACTTGTTTGAGAAAATATTCCAAACGAAAAAGTCATAAATGTACAAATAGTAATATTTCTCAAGTGTATAATGGATTTTCTCAGTCATTTCCCATTATTTTGTCGATTGACACACTTTCAGGGTCACGAAATACAATCAACTGTCCGAAATTTGAGGTTAGAGTGTCACTAACCACAAATTTTGGACAGTTGATTGTATGTCGGGACACTGAAAGGGCGTCAATCGACAAAAGAACGGGAAATGACTGAGAAAATACATTTCACGCTTGAGAAATAGTACTAGTCAGACCGTTATCACTTACCTTTACTTTTAGAATATTTTGTCCAAAAAGTCGTATGCAGTTGCATCCTAACACTCTTGCGCCTTTAACCACTTTTAAAATACAATGCAAAATTTTACCAGTATCTACCTAAACTTTCACGATGTTCCAACACTTGACACTTCTCCTAACCTAACTTTTGTGTTTACGAATTAGGATTTCGGATTTTCATCCGGCTGTCATTGCGTATCGCACTGTTTTATCTTGCAAGCAGCTTAGTCACGTAACTAGACTGGACTGGACTTACGACCTTACGTACAATGCAAGTAGGCCGTTCTTGCCCCCAACCGCTCAATTGTTTAGTTTTGAATATTTGATTTATAATTGCTCGTTTTCAATTTTTTTCAATTAAAAAATTTCAAACTGAATGGGTTAATAATTGAATATTTTAGACCGAAACAGTATTTGAATATGATTTTAAATTGAAGAAAGCGTTTAGTTATGAATATATTAATTTTAAGTTATTTTCACATTGAAAATAGCTTATAAAGTTTCAATCAAACACTTTAATTATCTTAATTATTAAGGCTTTCGCATTTAAAAAGTTGAATTTTCAACGTTAAAATCTGTAAATTCTTTAATTTTGTACAGATTTGGAATCGTATTGTAAAATAATTATTGTACAATTTTTAACACTCGAACTACAGTTCAGTTTTAAAAATCATTAATTAATTAATATTTGCAGTTGATCAACTTAAATGGTTTTTTATAAACAATTTTTAATTTCAAACGCTTCTAATTTTTTATTCCTAAAGTCTTTAAAACTGAATTTTCAAATTATTTTAATTAAAAATTTACGTTTAAAAATGAAGACATAAAATATAAAAGTTGTAAAGTAAAATATTGTAGAATTAAGCGTTGTAAAGTGAATGATGTAGTAATTGAAACAGTTAACAACTGAAATTAACATTTAAAAAAAAGTTGAAAAGGAACTTATTTTAAAATGAATTATATCATGTGATATGATATTTGTGATATTCCAAGTGATTTGATAAATAGTTCTTCTGAGAATTTGTAAAATTCCCTGTGAAAAATAAATTCACTGTCATTTCTCGGTTTTTACCGGTCTCAAAACATTTCCGGTCATTTCCCGGTTTTCGGTCCAGCGGCCACCCCGTAAGTGATAAGTTCACAAAGCTTCAGATGAAGATTATTGGGGAGATAAAATCCAGTAAATTATAGTGTTATTTAACGAAAAATGTTGTTATAGTATTACAGGTATCTCCTTTGGAACTTAGACACTGGAAAAGTCATGATACCTAATAAGCAATCAAATTACGTTCTACGTCTGCTCTAAAAGTAAGTAAAATATTGAAAATTAGAAATTGTGTTGAAAATTTAGAGTTTCAAATTGCCATATTTACTATTTTATTTTAATTACTTTAAATAATGAATAATTAATAAATATTTTGTTCATCTTAATTTTAAAGTGAAATGTTCGAAATTTTTGTCTGATATAATTGCACATTTTTGAGGAGGTTCGACCGGAATTTCTTTTTGCGAATATATTTTATTGAAAATATTAATATGTTAAATATGCTCTGAATTTTATGTTACTAAGAAAATAATTTTAAAAAATCTGCCCGCTTCGCGGGCACATTCTCATCGCGCGCTTCGCGCGCGGCTCGCTTCGCTCGCGAGTTTGAGCGCGCCTAGGGCGCGCAACTGTTGGATCTCGCGCTTCGCGCTCGATTATGTATTCACCTCGCGCTACGCGCTCGGGCGTATCTACATCGCGCTTCACGCTCGGTTGCTCTAGATTTTTCAACTTCGTGTTCGACTTCGATGAAAAGAAAAAGTTTGTTTGCAAATATTATAAAATTATCAAAAACTCTACATATTAAGTGATTGTTAAATTTGTTTTTATTTTAGACTGAAAAGGAACTTTATTTACTTAAGGTTCTATCGACCTTAAGGAACACATTCTCATCCAGACACTCGCGCTTCGCGCTCGATATTTGATTTGAAAATCATTTGAACCTTGCGTTCCACGCTCGGTTCTGTGCACCGTATGATAGAAACAAAAAAGTTTGAACGCACTTACGACGTGCGATTTGGTAAATACACTGAGCGTGCACTTTGTGCTTCGTGTTATATGTTCTTCATATACAAGTTACTAAATTTGTATTTGATTTCAAATGAAAAATAATGATATAATTTAGGCGACAAATTTTATTCATTAAAATTTTATTTTAGCTTGTGCCGTTTTTCAAAAAAGTTAATTTTTTCATTTTGAATATATTCTTACAACAAAAATTGATTACAAGTTTGTAAATCTTTTTTGAATGCACAAGTTTTGTTCATTTATCTGTTTTCGTACCTTGCATTGTTTTTTCAAAAATTTGATTTTTTTTACTGTCAATGTTATTTTCACGAATAAAACAAAAACTACGCATCCTATCGAAACATGATTTACAACAAATTTATACCTCTTCCTTGGATGAACAAATGTTGTTCTTGTCATTTTTTTCGTAGCTCGTGTTATTCGTCTAAAAATTTGATTTTTCTATTTTCAATGCTGTTTTTTACGAATAAAACAAAAAATACGCGTCATATCAAAAAGTGAATGATAAGAAATTTGTAGATATTTTTTGGGTGCACAATTTTGGTGGAATGATATTTTCTCGTATCTTGCATAGTTTCACAGCAAAATGGAATTTTTGATTTTTCATTATTTTTTTGTGCGATCAAAATTTGAATTTTTTATTTTTCAAAAAATTTAAAAAGTTGTTATGAAAATATTATAGGGTGTTCAAGAAGCAACGTTTTTCTCCTCTTGACTTTTTTCATATCGTGCGTTTTTCGGCCTAAAATGTACATTTTTGTTTGTTTTTTGGAATTTTGAAGATGCTATAACTCCAGTAATTTTTTTTTTATCACGAAAAGTTATTAGAATATTTTGTTCGTCATTTTGCGTACTACTAATAACCATACATAGAATTTTTAAATCTTCAAAAAAAGTGGTCTCAAACATTTTCAAAATGTGCTCACTTTTTGAATTTTCATCCAAAATAGCTGGTTAACGAACTCGGTCTTTCTTTTTAGGCCATAAAAAAGTGTGCCAAAGCTCAATCAAATCTGATCATTTTTTCGAAAGTTATCGTGGCTACAGACAGACAGACAGACTACAGACAGACAGACACCTTGGTAAAAACCGTTTTTTCTGGCTCAGGGGGTCTCAAAACGTGGAGATTTGATGAAAACCGACTATGTCAAATTTTACATAAAACCAATACCTTCTCATTAGAATGAGAATGTAAAAATTTATAAAAAAATGAGGAAGCTCATTTTCCTCTCAGGCTCAGAAGGGTTACAGTCCAATATGTCAAAGGCATTATTCGTTAAGTGTTGAATAGTTTTTAGTAGCAATTATGATTTTCCTAAAAGCGTGTACCATTGAGAACTTTCTTGTCCTTCTATAAAGTTACTTTCATAAATTAAAGAACACCATTATTTGATTTTATATACAGGGTGTTTTTTTTAACTTGAGACAACGAAATATCCCAAAAAATACGCATCCTACGAAAAAAATGTCTGGAATAAAAATTTTTTATTTTCGAGGGGGAAAAAAGATTTGCTAAAATTTACCCCACCCCCACAGGAGGCAGGGGTG
>CAKNYM010051377.1:0-40440 GCA_932195095.1 Andricus curvator | reverse complement strand
GGAGGGGGGGGGGGGTTACACTCTTTATATGTCATAAATTAAATTACGTTAAAACACAATATCCATTTATTTTGGTTGAAAGTTCTCTTTGTTTTAAAACATTATAAGCGACTTTTCATTTTCAATCCAATGATCTGAGAGAATTTGAAAATATTTGCAGGGAACTTTGGGACGTTTTGGATCTCAGAATTCAAGAAATATAGGATTCCATGAGATTTTCGCGACTTTCTATCATTTTTTATGAGCAAATTTCACGGTATTTCAAAAACTATGAGGTATATTGAGATCTTTCCTAAATTGAGAGAATCTTCGAGTTCTTTGTGATATTTTAAATTATTTTAACAAATTTTTTAATTAATACAGTAGTTGAAGGAAATTCGAAGAAATTTAAGGAGTCTAGATTCTTCTTTTCGTATTTTTCCAACGTGGACACATGGTCACTTGACACAGTGGATAAAAAAAGGCAATTTCCTGCGTTTTCAGTCTAAAATATACCGTCACCGCGGTCGGTCGATTTTCTCACTTTCAAAAATAAAATCCTAAAACCCAGTTAACCGGTCTATTTCTGCACGATTATTTTTCAGTCATTTCTTTCTCGAAAACACGTTATTTAATCCCTCTCTTTTGCCAATTATATAAACAGTTGAAGGAAAGTAAAAATACAGAGTTTGCGAGCATGAGAAACAGCAAAGGTGAAATGCTATATGATATAGACGGGATAGTAGACGCTTTAAAAGACTCTTTTAAAGAACTATTAGGAGGTGAAGATATAGGACAACAAGACTGCGACATAGAACATAATGCATTAGAAAACCCAATTGAAAAAGTATGTGTCACTGAGGTTAGAAACATAATAAAGAACTTGAAAAACGGTAAGGCTGCTGGTGTAGATAGTATCAGCGCTGAAATGCTTAAATACGGTGGCGAGTACATAACTCACAGGTTGTGCGAATTGATAAATTTATGTATCGAGGCGGGGGAAGTCCCAGACGATTGACGAAAAGCGATTACCGTACCAATATACAAAAGAAAGGGAGATAAAAGCAACTGCAGTAATTAGAGAGTTATCAGCCTTCTAAGTACCGTAAGTAAAATATACTCAAAAATACTTATTCTTAGGGTAATGGAAATTACAGAAGAAAAGATATGGGAAGTCCAAAGTGGATTTATGCCAGGAAGATCATGTACAGATCAGATATTTAGCCTAAGACAGATCACAGAAAAAAGCTTGAGAGTAGGAAAGAAAGTTTTCTGTGCATTTATTGACCTAGAAAAAGCATTTGACAAGGTAAGTAGAAGTAAACTTTGGGAAGTCCTTAAAGAGTACGGAGTAAATAGAGGGCTCTTACAAGCAATAAAAACAATATATACAGGTAGTAAAGCGAGTGTAAGGGTAAATGGGAAACTGAGTGACTGGTTCGATATTATGCAAGGCGTGAAACAAGGATGCGTTATGTCCTCGTGGCTATTTATCATATTCATGGATAAGTGTCTAAGAACTGCACTCTTCGACGAAGAAGGTGTAGATCTCCAAACAGTCAAGGTACGTGGGTTAGCTTTTGTAGATGACAAGATTGTTATGGCAGAATCAGTCGAGGATTTGCAAAGAATGTTGAATAAACTTAATACAAGCATGAAGGACATGGGACTCAAAATTAACGTAAATAAAACAAAAATCATGGTGTTTGAGAGGAAAAGTGAGAAAACAATATGCAACATTGTCATAAATGATGAGAGATTAGAACAAGTTGACCAGTACGTGTATCTAGGTAGTCTATTCACTAGCGACGGAAAAATAGATGGGGAGTTAGATAGGCGCATAAATGAGGGTAGACAGGTTATTGGTAGAGTAGGATCCATCCTCACAAATAAAAACATATCAAAAAAAGCTAAAATGGCCATAGATAATTCTATATTCGTACCGACTGTACTATACGGTAGCGAGAAATGGACTTGTCAAGAAAAGGACAGGAGTAAAATTAACGCGATCGGCATGAAACCTCTGCGCATAATATGCGGGAAAACACTGATGGACAAAGTCCGAAACGAGACTATCCTCAAAGAATGTGGTACAGGAGAGACACTAGTTGACATATGGGAAAGAAATCAGTTAAGATGGTTCGGACATCTTGAAAGAATGAAAGATGAACGACTGACGAAACAAGTGTATAAAGGTAAAGTAAATGGTATAATGCCCATAGGTAGACCGCCGAAAGTATGGTTAGAGTCTGTAAATGAGACATTGATCCGTAGAGACATAAGAAGCCATAGAAACACAAGAGTTTGCATGAAAAAATGCATGGACGTGAAGGAAGCTAGAGTAGTATGCCAGGACAGAAAAGTGTGGCGACAAATAGTTTGTAAACAGAGTGACAATAGAATGAATGACGCCTGAAACAGTGACCTTGGATACTAATGGGCCCAAGTGGGGAACCATACATAACAATTTAGTAAGGCTCTTCACTTGGGGTGATCGCTAGAGAGATTGATCAGCAACCTGGGTCGGAGAAGTGTTGCGGAATAAACGTGTCATTTAAATAAATAACACGAGAATTCCAGATCAATCTAAAATATTTATACGTAACACCCATATACCTATCTACCTTATACCTATATACCTACATACTTTACACCTATATACCTATTCAACCTATACCTATCTACTCTATACATATACACTCATATACACACTACTATTCTCCAACCGAGTAAGTCACGCCTACCCCGAAAGGGAAATGGCTTAATGGTATAATAATATTGTATGATTCGTGTCACATAATCTTTGAGCGCTTCGTTTATCGAGGGAAGTTTAAACAGATAAAAACTTTCTGTGGAGAAGTTTTTTTGAAAAAATATAGAGAAGTTTACTGTAAAGGGTTTTGGCAAAAAAATAAATGTGTAAAAACTGTTAATGTTAATAGGTTTTAATTTATAAGTCTATGAAATTCATCTCTTTTGGTTAAAAATTCTACTGTTTGTTTAAAGATTGAATAGCTTTTAGTTGAAAATCCGCCTATACAATTCTTGACAATTCATATTTTTTTGTTAAAAATGCCACTACTTGGTTTAAAGTTGAACTACTTTGTTAAACATTCATTTTATATTGGTTAAAGATTGAAAATTTAATTATTCTATTTTTGGTTGAAAATTCATCGCTTTTAGTTAAAAATTCTACAATTTGGTTAAAAATGTATGTATTCTATTATATGTTCGTCTTTTCTGATAACAAATTAATTTTCCTGATGGGAAAATCAATTACTTTGTTGAAAGTTTAAATTTTTTGTGAAAAATTCATTTTATTATTTGAAGATCCATCTCTAGTTGAAAATTCAACTATTTTGTTGAAAATCCGTTTCTTCTTGAAATTCATTTTTTTAACTGAAAATTCAATTATTCTATTCTGGGTTGAAAACTGATTGTTTTTAGTTGAAAATTAAAAAATTTGGTTGAAAATTTATGTATTTTATTGTAAGTTCGTCTTTATTGGTAGAAAATTAATCTTCATGATTGAAAATTAAATTACTTCTTTAAAAATTGAACTTCTTTGTTAAAAATTCATTTTATTATGTAAAGTTCCATCTCTCTGGTTCAAAATCCAACTATTTCGTTGAAAATTCGATTTTTCTTTAAATACATTTTTTTTACAACTGAAAATTTAATTATTCTATTCTTGATTGGAAGTGGATCGCTTTTAGTTGAAAATTCAGGAATTTAGTTGAAAATTTATGTTTTTTATTTTAAGTTCGCCTTTTTCGGTAGGAAATTAATTTTCTTGATTGAAAATTTAATTACTTTGTTCAAAATTTAACTCCTTTGTTAAAAATTCATTTTATTATTTGAAGATCCATCTCTCTGGTTGAAAATTCAACTTTTTTTTAATGAATTTTTTCAACTGAAAATTTAATTATTCTATTCTTGGTTGAAAATTAATTGTTGTTAGTTGAAAATTCAACAGTTTAGTTGAAAATGTATGTATTTTATTGTAAGTTTGTCTCTTTTGGTAAAAAATTAATCTTGTTGATTGATAATTCAATTACTTGGTTGAAAGTTAAACTTCTTTATTAAAAATTCATTTTATTATTTGAAGAGCCGTCTCTGTTGCTGAAAATTCAACTATTTTGTTGAAAAAAAAATGTCGTTCATGTAACTTTTTTAACTGAAAATTTAATTGTTTTATTTTTAATAATAGATTTAATGCTTTCACGATGATTCATTATAATAAATTTAAAGGAGGTTTTTTTGGTTTCAATCGTGTACAAAACTACGAATCTTGCCGACGTTTCGTGAACATTTCAGTTCACTCTAATATTTGAAAATAAGTTTTAAACAGAGTTTCGGTTAGACTGGTTTTAATATGATAGAAATCTTTTTAGAGGCCAAATACCAGTATTTTTTATGTTATATTCAACATAGGTCTCTGTTATAGAATCGTGGATAAGTAGATAATCTACTATATCAAAATAAATTTTTATTATGCGAAATTAATTAAAAACGCGAGAAATTAAGTTCGATGATTTCGCATAATAAAAATTGATTTTCATAGAGTAGATTCTCTACTTATCAAAGATTCTATAACAGAGACCTCTGTTGAATTTAATATAAAAAATACAGGTATTTGGCCTCTAGAAAGATTTCAATCATTTTAAACCAGTCTAAACGAAACTCTGTTTAACCTTCCGTTATTCGCGTGTATGTGACAGATACACTTTTTTTTGGTTGCCCAGAGCAACTACATGACCCAGTGCGGGGTGGGGCCGCCTCTGCCTAATCTCCCCCTGCACCGTTAGGAAGGTCACGGTCCACTTCCGGTCTCGATTGGCACCATTGTTTTCTGTTGAATGGTAAGATGTATGTCTCACATACGCGCGAGCTTCCGCGTTACTTTTTCAAATATTTTAATTTTACTTTAAACATAAATATAAAAAAATATATAAAAATATAAAATATGATATAATATAAAATATAAGACCAAACAAGACTGATAGGCACATAATGTACCCTGTCTATGTGATATGACGGTTACCAGATAATTTAAGCTTATTGCCGCAGTCATAGTCTTTATTGATACGTTTGGAAAAGTTAAAAAATGCCTTTTTTATGATAAAACTTTTTTGTGTGAACTTTGTCGTGATCTGTTAACATCTTTCTTCCGAATCCTTGGGGTTTTCCGAGTAGAAGACCTCAAATCTATGTTGTGTATGTGTCACACACGCGCGATCAAACATGTCGAGCTGGAGGTGCGAGTAACGGAAGGTTAAAACTTAGTTTCAAATATTAAATTAATAACTGGCCTTAAAAAACAACATCTCTAAAAAATATTTCGATCGAAATTAAGGAAACACAAGTTCTGAAATTTTCACTGGTGAACTGCGATAACTCAATTGGTAGAGCACCTCACATGTAATGAGTTGGTGGCTGGTTCAAATCCAGTTCGTAGTGAATTTTTTAGAACTTAATTTCTCGCGTTTTTAATTAATTTCTCATAATAAAAATTGATTTTGATATCGTAGATTCTTTACTTATCAACTATTCTATAACAGAGACCTCTGTTGAATCTAACATAAAAAATATTGGTATTTGGTATTTATTTACTTGCTTGAAAATTTAACTTTTTTGCTAAAAATTCATTTTATTATTTAAAGAGCCATCTCTCTGGCTGAAAATTCAACTATTTTGTTGAATATTTATTTTTTCTTAAATTAATTTTTCATACCGAAAATTTAATTATTCTATTTTGGGTTGAAAATTGATTGTTTTTAGTTGAAAATTCAACAATTTGATTGAAAATGTATCCTGTATTAAAAAGTTGATACGTGCTGTTGATAGCTCTAGCATAACGAGCTTTACTGCACCTCATTGGTGGAGAGAAGAGAATAATTAGCTATTCTCTTGATTCTCACTTCTTCATCAATGACAAGGCTATACTTGAAGCTCTACTGCGCATATGTGTGAGTTCTGCTTTTAATGCAGTCGTGAATGGTCCTATAGAAAATTCGTATTTCCTATATTAAAAAGCAGCTTGAGTAACCATAAGGCGATCTGTGTTTATTTTTTAAGAAGAAAATTAGAAACACAACATCGTCAAGTCAATCTGTGCAAAAATTCTATTCTTAAACAAAAAGACTCAGAAACATTATGCAACCAAAAATCAGTTATTTTGAAAAAACATATTCGAAAAGCTCAATATATGAAAAAGAATTGCATAGAAAGGCCTCAAAATATGTTTCCAAACAACGTTTTAATCGGCTCATTAGAGACAAGTATATAACTAGAGGAAAAAAGAGGGAGAGAATTAGGAAAGAGACAACCAAGCCATCCTCACTCTCATTACCTTTCTCTTAATCCGTCTTTTTTATACTACTTTTGGGAACCAACATGTTTCGAGACCTTCTAGATCTCCTCATCAGGGTATAATTTTATAGGATACTATGAAAACATTTATCTATTTTATGCTTAATATTAGTAATGTATGTTCATATGAGACTGAAATTTCTTGTCATAATGTTATTTAGATTATTTTAATTTTTTCCTCTTGGACGAATTTTAAACTTTAAATTTTCGGTATACGTGTCAATCCGTAATATTTCGGAAATCTTTTATGCTATAAGTATACAAACAATAAAAGAGAACAAAGGTTTATCCTTCTGCTGTTATGTCCTATATTCCATTTTTTATCCTTCAGAATGCTCATAAGGAATCCATCGGCACAACACCAATTTATATATTCACAATCACAATACGAATGTTTATGGATAATAACAAAAAAATTGTTTCCAATATATTTTTATTAAAATTGAAAATTAAAAACTATTTTTATTTTTAAAGTACTTCCAAATTTCGAAATTCAAATTCATCAAATGAAAAGAAATTTTGTTGAAATTTCAGGAAAGTTAATTCAAAATTTTATTTTTTTTATTTATTGCTATTTCAAAATTCCAGTTTAGCTTCACTTTATAATCTAACAGTATTTTTAGTAATATATTATTTTGCACATACTTCTTAAAAAACGGTTATTATGAAAATTTAAACTTTCATCTAGAGCGACTGAACCGTACCGGGTCACCCTGAATACATACAAAAAATGGAATAGTTGAACTTCCAGATTAAAAAATTAATTTTCAACAAAATAATTCAATTTTCAACCAAATAGATGAGCGTCCAACTAAAATGATAAAGTTTCAACCGAAAAAGAATTATTTTTAGTTAAAAAATTATTTTAAGTAAAATAAACTATTTTTCAACTAAAGAGATGAATTTTCAACTAAAATTATACTTAAAAAGATGAATTTTCAACAAAAAATGCAATAGTTGTATTGTATTTTGTATTGTATTTTATTACTCTCCCTTTTACGGGTTTGAGGGCTCCGTTCCTCCTACCATTACTCTTCAAGCTTTTCAAAGACACACAACACTAATTTTCCTTATACATATTTCAATATTGGTTTTCTCCTCCCCCATGCATTCTCTCTTCCCTTTTCTCTTCTAAGCTCTTCACCCACTTTTCCCCTTGTCCACAACCGCTCAGTATCCACCTAACTTTATCTGCCACTCTCTTTCCCCCTTCCTTTTCCACTGTACATCTCTCCAACACGTGCTCCCACGATTCCCTTACATACCCACATACCCTACACATTTTGATTTCTTCACTCATCCAATATTTACACTCATTCATGCCTTGTCTCATTCTGAAACGTATCATCCTGGACCACCTGCACTCCTTTTTCAATTTCCCTAGATATTCTGGGACCCCTTCCATCTTAATGAATCTATACCATTTATTATATTTTGACTCCATAATCTTTTCCCACCTCTTCTCTTCCTGCTTCTTACTCATTTCCCCCTCTACTACCTGCCACTCCCTCCCCTCGTCACACATTCTCCATTCTCTTCTAACTTGCCATCTCTCCCCCTCCCATCTTGAATGTCCCGTGTTACCTCTCCTCTCTCTATTTAGTATTTCCTGCAGGCATACTTGTGCAACTTTACTACCCTTACCACTCTTAAGTTTCTCTTCGAAATTCCAGCTCTTCGAGTTCCAGCTCACTCCCATAACCCATCTCAGAAATCTCTCTTGCATGTTTTCTACCTTTTTGTACTCCTTCCACCCCCAAATGTCCACTCCATAACACATCACTGACCATACCAGTGAATCAAACAGCCATACTCTCATCTTCCAGTCCTCTTTGCATCTTCTTTTTCCAATCCCGCACACTTGACCCATCACCTTACTCGCACTTTCCATCCTTATTTTCACCTGAAGATCATTTACACCACCCGCTTCGAACCAGAAATCTAAATAACAAAATTCCTCTACCATTTCCACCATTTCCCCATTAATCTTCCATCCATACTTTACTTCAATCTTTCTCTTCTTGAAACATACTATCTTTGTCTTCATCACATTAATTGTCAGGTCTTTCTCTCTCACATACTCTTCGGATCCTTTCATTAGCAAGTTCATTCCACTTTCATTCTCTGCTAGAAGCACCACATCGTCCGCGTACGCTAACGAGTATATTCTCTTATTTCCTAGAACTGTACCCCTTTACTTTTCTTTTCCATTTTCTCTTCTAGGTCTGCTAATAATATGCTAAACAACAACGGACTTAGCGGGCACCCTTGCCTGAGACTCCTCCCTGTCCAGAACTCCTCTCCTTTGTGTTTCCCGATCCTCGCCCTTGTCTTCGTCTTCGAAAATACCTCTTTTATCCCCCAGTTTTCCTTTTTTCTGTCCCAGGTTCCTGTTGACTAAATAATTTAGAACGAAAATGTTATCCACTGTCCCCATCCCCTTCCTGAATCCTGTTTGATTGTGTGGAATACTTCCTTTCTCATCTACCTGTTCTTCTAATCTCTTCCTAAGCACCTCCGCGTAAATCTTATACGTTACTGGCATGAGAGTGATTCCTCTATAATCTTCCACTTTTCTACCCCCTCCTTTCTTTAATAAAGGATCTACCAAACCTGTTCTCCACACCTTCGGCCATCCTTCCTGTCTCCATACTCTATTACATACTTCCCAAATCTCTTCTCAAACCCTTCTTCCGCCAAACTTCAACGCTTCATTCTCCATCCCATCCTCTCCTGTCGCCTTGTTTCTTTTTAACTTATCAATTGCTTGATTCACCTCCTCTCTAGTCAACTCATTTACACCTTCCATGTCTCTATCCTTGATCTTTCTACCTTCCCCCCTCACCTTGCTATCCATCCCTCCTAGCAATTTCTTGAAATATACGTCCATTCATCCATACTTATCTCTTCATTGATTCCTTTCCATCCACTCCTTTCTCTATTGATCGCCTCCCATTCTCTTCCTTCCTTTATTGCTTTCTCTACCTCCGCCATGTACCTCAACTTCTCCTCCTGTCATTTTACAGCCAGTAATTTCTCGTGCTCCCTTTTTCTTTTATTATATTCCTTTCTGCCTATCTCTATTCTTCTCCAATTCTTTACCTGTAACTTTCTGCGCTCTTTACTATCTACACATTCCACATCCCACCCTCCTCTCTTCCCCCTTCTTTCTTCTTCACTTGGCCTAATTTCTTCCAATATCTTCTCTACCCTTCCCCTCATCTTGCACAACATCTCATGCACGCCTCCCCCATCTTCAATAAAAATATTCTCTTCCATTCTTTCCGTATATTCTCTTAGCTTATCAACTCCCCATTTGCCCATCTTTGCTTTTTTCCCTGTCGCTCCCTCCTTCTTCCTTCCCTCTCTTCTCCTCCTTTTCCTGCAAACGTAATCACGCCTCCCTCATCCCCTTTCGAGTTCCCATTACAAATGAACCATTCTGTTTCTCCTAGGATTTCCTACAAAGTCCTACCCTCCTGGTCCACCTGTTTGCGTTTCGATTTTCTCCTGAAAGTCTCACTCTCTTCGTCCCATATTTCCCCTCCCTGTTTCTCTGTCCAAGCATTCAGATCACCTCCTATCAACACCAATTCATCATCCTTTTTCGCCACCTATTTCCTAATCACACTCCAACCTTCTTCTCCCCTTCTCCTGTAAATGTAAACTATCCTCGCCATACTTCTTCCTATCTTCACCATTCTCGACATTACTCCATATGTTTTCTCAAATCCCATTTCTATTCTCTTTTCTCCCACCAATTCATCCCTTACTCCTGACACCATACCCCCTTTCTTTCTTCCCTTTACCTTCTCTTTCTTTGCCTCTTGCATCTGCTACATATATCCCTTGGATAACTTCCTCTTCACCCTCCTCCAATCCTTCTCATCTACCCAGGTTTCACTCAACATCACTACATCCCATTTCTTCACCTCTTCCCAGAATCCTTCATATTTCTTCATTAGCTCTGATACGTTCCAAAACGCTATTCTCACTTCTGTCTCCCTTCCTTTCTCTCTTCTTTCGTCTTTACGTCCCCTCCCTATTCTTGGGGAAACCCCGTCGCTCCGCCTACTTCTTTGCTTTCACCCTCTACTGTTTTCATTACCTCCTCCCTTCTATCCCTAGTCTCCGCTTCTTCCCCTCGTCGCCATGGACTCTCCCTATACATTTCATTCAATTTTTCTTTCTCACCATCCCATATCCATACATTCCCATTTATCCACATCCTGTCTTTCCCTATCCATACCATGTTCCCTTTCACTCTTTCACTCCATGCTTCTCACTCCATTTACCTCTTCTACGTGCACTTTCGCCCCAATTTCCCCCATCAACTTTTCCACTTCTTCTCTTCCTGACTCACTCTCCACTTTCATTCCTCTAATCGCTATACTTCTACTTCGTTTCGTCTTCTCTTCTACTTCCATTTTCCTTTCTAAGTCTCTCAATCTTGATTTCATTCTCACATTTTCCAGGATAACGTTCTCATTCACTTCTTTTATTCTCTCTCCTTCTTTTACCCCTTCATCCCCTTTCTTTATATCCTCAGACTTACATTATAGCTTTCCACTCTTTCTTCCAACTTCTTCATATCAGATTTTCTTTCATTCTCACTCAACCTTTGTTTTTTCTCGATATCCCCCAACTGCTTCCAAACCTTACCTTTTTCTTGCTGCCACACCAGCTCCCATTCTTCCCACTTCGCTCTAACTTTCCTCATTTCCCACGAAACCTCATCCCCTCGCTTTCGCATGCCATTCAGACTTCGTTTCTTTTCCTCTCTAAACCCTTTAATGAGATTTTCAAGACTCTCTAGATCGATTTTCCCTTTTGCCTTATTCCTCTCCGGTGGAGACTTTTTCTTAAACTTTTTCCGCAACTTCTCTTCTCCCTGCTCATTTCCGTCTTCTTCCCTTGATCTTTTACTGTCTTCCCTCTTGTCCCCCTCATCGCTTTTATCCGTAAACCCTCCCCTGTCTCCATTTGTCGAAAAGTTGTCTCGATCCTAAGCTACTAGATCTGGATCTATTAAGCAGTTTCCGATTTGACGGCCTAGCTCGAGTCCTTCTTTCAGCTAGTCCCCCTTCCTTCTCTCGCCAAACTAAGTTCCCTGGCGTAATAAGCTGCACCTCACCATCATCAGTACTATCTCCAGCATCACCCTTACCCCTCCCTGTTTCGCCGGTCTCAGTGAGATCATCAGCACCGGAGTTGTTGTCTACCTGCTGCTGCCCTCTGCCGGACCGCACTGGGCTCCTCGCAACAAACCTCCAAATAAGCACTTTCAACTTTCCTCTTAACCCTTTCATCCTTACAAAACAGCTCAACCACACTACCACACAACCCCTTCACTACACTCACCTCCCTTCCAACCTTTTACCTCAGTCACACCTCCACGCCCGTCGCCAAAACCAAAAAATATAGCACAAAACAAAAACGCGTACTTCACCATTCGGTACCGGAAACGGAAGCCAAAAAAAAAAATGGAATAGTTGAATTTTCAGATTAAAAAATTAATTTTCAATAAAATAATTCAATTTTCAACCAAATAGATAAATATCCAACTAAAATGATAAAGTTACAACCAAAAAAGAATGATTTTCAGTTAAAAAATTATTTTAAGTAAAATAAACTATTTTTCAACTAAAGAGATGAATTTTCAACTAAAATTATACTTAAACAGATTAATTTTCAACCAAATATAGAATAGTTGAATTTTCAGATTAAAAAATTAATTTTCAACAAAATAATTCCATTTTTAACCAAATAGATAAATATCCAACTAAAATGATAATGTTTGAACTAAAAAAGAATTATTTTCAGTTAAAAAATTATTTTAATCAAAATAAACTATTTTTCAACCAAAGAGATGAATTTTCAACTAAAATTATACTTAAAAAAGATGAATCTCCTACAAAATAATTCAATTTTCAACCATATAGATAAATATCCAACTAAAATGATAAAGTTTCAACCAAAAAAGAATTATTTTCAGTTGAAAAATTATTCTAATTAAATTAAACTATTTTTCAACCAAATAGATGCATTTTCAACTAAAGTTATACCTAAAAAGATTAATTTTCAACAAAAAATGGAATATTTGAATTTTCAGATTAAACAATTAATTTTCAACAAAATAATTCTAGTTTCAACCAAATAGATAAATATCCAACTAAAATGATAAAGTGAAACAACAGGATTGTTCGACGAATTGAGCCTGTGTGGCGAGAGATGTACGAACAACGTGGGTCGAAAAAAGGTGTAGCAGGCTGTCGAGAGAACCTGCTAATTGACAGGTGTGTCTAAAGACGCTGCAGCCCATCACCGCGTCCTGTCAATGGCCTGGATTGACTACCGGAAAGCTTTCGATTCAACCTCTCATAGACTATAAATATCGTCAAGAACTACACAGGAGAGATTGGGATGAACTTTGGTTTGGACAAGTGTGCCAAAATTAATCTGAAGAAAGGAAAGATTACTGGCGTTCCCAAGGACCCTGAGCTTGTGGATATAAGTGTTATTAAACATCTCAATACTGGAGAGACCTATACATACCTGGGCGTGCCTCAAAGCCGCATTCAGGACGTAGCATCAATGAAGGAGTCTTTCCGAAGCAGATACAAGCATCTTCTTCGACAGATTTGGTCTTCCAATCTGTCGGCGTTGAACAAGGTATCTGCGACTAACATGCTTGCCGTCCCGGTTCTACTCTACTCGTTTGGGGTGGTTCAATGGACTAAGAACGAGCTTACGGCCCTTGAAGTCACCACATGTAAGATCATGCATATGTACAAAAGCTTGCATATCAATTCGTCAGTTCCGCAATTATACATTTCACGCCGTCAATGTGGACGCGGATTTCTGAATCTCCAGTGTCTTCATAACCGAATTGTGCTAAGTACAGCTTATATCGTTGCGAATGGCAGAGATCCTCCCCTAAAGATGGTCAGGAACCACGAGATGAAGATGCTTCACTTCTAAAAGCCGAAGTAAAGAAAGCAGAGGTTGAAAAATTTCACCAGCAGCTACTCGACAAGAAAATGCACGGAAACTTTCACAGAAATGTAGAAAAACAGTCCTTGTCGAAGGAGCAAACTTTTTCTTTCCTCAAATCATCAGGGCTTAATTCAGGTACAGAGGGTTTTATTTTCGCATGCCAGGTCGGTGTCCTTTCCAACTTAGCATACCGTGACCGCATTTTATGTCAAGAAGTTTCCAGTGATAGGTGCAGAGCGTGTCATGCACACGCTGAGTACCGAGAACACATACTATCAGGGTGTCCGACCCACACAGGAACTACGTATATCTATAGCCATAATGCGGCCCTAAGAGTGCTTTATTAC
Organism: Andricus curvator; assembly: GCA_932195095.1. Lineage (NCBI taxonomy): Eukaryota > Metazoa > Arthropoda > Insecta > Hymenoptera > Cynipidae > Andricus > Andricus curvator. The sequence goes on along the minus strand of CAKNYM010051377.1, from coordinate 26,746 downwards.
CATCTTGGTCGCTCTTACGGTGTTGGTCGCGGCCCTGCCCTGCCGAACGCTCCAAGGGAGATAGAGTCAATTGTCCGAAACGAGAAGTGCCAAATTTTCTGGAACTACGATTTTTGGGCAGCAGTCTTCGTTGCGCACTTGAGGCCTGACATTGTTCTCCAAGACTTCGAGAAACGAACTATATTCGTGATCGATTTCTCGGCTTCGTCCGAATACAACATCACTGCAAAGGAGAAAGAAAAAGAGGAGAGGTATCAAGACCTTAAAAGAGAGCTGCAACGACTGTACCCAAAATATTCGGTGCAAGTAATTGTCCTTGTGATAGGTGCTCTCGGAAGTGCGAAAATATCACTGGTTCGTAACCTTAAAGCCATACCCGCACGGAGAATATTTGTGTGTTAAATTTTACATAACTTAGTTCGGTAAACGGAGGACATTACGGCATTATATGAAAATTACACTTTCAGTCATGTAAAATGAAATAGGGTAATATTTGATGTGAAAATATGAATTATTAATATAAATTCATTATAATTTAATTTGCGATTCAGTAAGAAATAATACAACTATATAATAAAGACTACCTGACATTTGGTTAAAATGAGATGTCGATTAACTACCAGTTAGGTAAAATAAGACGAACTGTTAGGTACAGTTACAATCAAAGAAAACAAAGTCTACTTCTCTAAATATGTGAATTCTACATCCCAGTCATGTAAAATTTCGTGCACCAGCAAAAAAAAAAAACATTCTTGCTACAAACAGATTCTGTGGAAGGTCATCCACTACTACACACATACTTACACATATCATACAATTCACAAGTATATTGTTGGTACATATACACAATTTAACTTAAACAATTACATTAAATTACAATACATTATATAAGATATAGTCGCACGCTTTTAACGCTATTAAAAATCGAAACGCGGTGACGGGTTTCGAACCACCTAAGCTACGTTTAACACGTTCTATCGCTAACAACCTCACGGCTAACCTAACACTTGGAATATCGAGAAAAAAATCTCGGCTATAAAGTTAAAGTACGAGTACGTCAACGCCGTACAAAAAAATATCTTGTCCCCGTTCCATCGAAATTTGTTACTGTAACATTTTATTAATAAGCGGGCTTATAAATTTGTAGGAAGTAAATAAAAACATTGGTTAATTTATTATTTGAAATTTTGTAACCTTAAAACTTTAAATTATTTAATTTTCAATATTTTACATTTTTGCATGGTCTACTTTAAAAAAATACTAGAACATTGTTCGTGCTATGTCCGCACTAATTACCCTTTCTTTAGAAAAAGAACTCTTTTCATTTTCCAACATTTTGATATAGATTTGACAGAAAATCTTATATTATTTGGGAACGATGTACATGATTAACAGAAGTTTCCTTATTATAGCGAGAAAATTCCAGTGAATTCAACATGAATGACAATTTTTTCCACTTACTTACAATTCTTTCTTTTGTTGGAAAATTAGTTTTTTTATTGAAAACATTTTTTTTTAACTAAAAAGTCAACTAAATTTTGTTTTGAAATTTTTTCGTTCCGTTACCGGTATCGAATGGTAAAGTACGCGTGTTTGTTCTGTGCTATCTTTTTTGGTTTTGGCGACAAGCGTGGGGGTGTGATTGAGGCGAAAGGTGGTAAGGGTGGTCAGTGTAGTGAAGGGGTTGTGTTGAATTGTGGGGGGGGGGCTGTTTTGTAAGGTTGAAAGGGTTAGGAGGAAAGTTAAAAGTGCTAATTTGGAGGTTAGTTGTCGAGGACGGAAAAGTGAGAGAGAAGATAGGGGCCAGCAGATCGGTAAGATAGGCCAGCATGTTTGTTGCGAGGAGCCCAGTGGGGTCCGACAGAGGGCAGCAGGTAGACAACAACCCCGGTGCTGATGATCTCACTGAGACCGGCGAAACAGGGAGGGGTAAGGGTGATGCCGGAGATGGTGATGATGGCGAGGTTCAGTATGCTACACCAAGGAACTTCGGGTGGGGAGAGAAGGAAGGGGGACTAGCTGACAGGAGGACTCGAGGTAGGCCGTCAAGTCGGGAACTGCTTAATAAATCCAGAGCTAGTAGTTTAGGATCGAGACAACTTTTTGATAAATGGAGGCAGGGGGAGGGGGTACGCATAAAAGCGATGAGGGGGATAAGACGGAAGACAGTAAAAGATCAAGGGAAGAAGACGGAAATGAGCAGGGAGAAGAGAAGTTGCGGAAAAATTTGAAAAAAAGTCTCCACCGGAGAGGAATAAAGCGAAAGGAAAAGTCGATCTAGAGAGCCTGGAAAATCTCATTAAAGGGTTTAGAGAGGAAACGGACCGAAGTCTGAATGGCATGCAAAAGCGAGGGGAGGAGGTTTGGGAGGAAATGAGGGAAGTTAGAGAGAAGTGGGAAGAATGGGATCTGGTGTGGCGGCAAGAAAAGGATAAGGTTTAGAAGCAGTTGGAGGATATTGAGAAAAATCAAAGGATGAGTGAGAAAGAGAGAAAATCTGATATGAAGAATTTGGAAGAAAGAGTGAGAAAGCTAGAATGTAAGTCTGAGGATATAAAGAAAGGGGATGAAGGGGCAATAGAAGGAGAGAGAATAAAAGGAGTTAATGAGAACGTTATCCTAGAAAATGTGAGAATGAAATCAAGGTTGAGAGAGTTGGAAAGGAAAATGGAAGTAGAAGAGAAGATGAAACGGAGTAGAAATATAGTGATTAGAGGAATGAAAGTGGATAGTGTATCAGGAACAGAAGAAGTGGAAAAGTTGATGGGCGAAATTGGGGCAAAAGTGCACGTGGAAGAGGTAAATGGAGTGGGAAGGAAGATTGAAGGTAAATCACGTATGTACATAGTGAAAGTGAGAAATGAGGAAGGAAAAGTTGATATCTTCAGAAAGAACAAAGCCTTAAAGGGGAGGTAAGAAAGGATAGAGGAGGATATGACGTGGAATGAAAGAAGAAGAAAGTGGATGATGAAACAGAGAGCATGGAGTGAAAGAGTGTAAGGGAACACGGTATGGATAGGTAAAGACAGGATGTGGATGAATGGGAATGTGTGGATATGGAATGATGAGAAAGAAAAACTGAGTGATGTTTGTAGGGAGGGTCCATGGCGACGAGGGGAAGAAGTGGAGACTAAGGATATAAGGGAAGAGCTAATGGAAACAGTAGAGGGTGAAAGGAAAGAAGAAGGGCGACGAGGCTAAGAAGTGGAGACTAAGGATATAAGGGAGGAGGTAATGGAAACAGTAGAGGGTGAAAGGAAAGAAGGTGGAGCGGCGGGGTTTCCACAAAAGTAGGGAGGGGACATAATGACGAAAGAAGGGAGAAAGGAAGGAAGGAAGAAGTGAGAGCGTTTTGGAACGTATCAGGGCTAATGAATAAAGATGCAGGATTCTGGGAAGAGGTGAAGAAATGGGATGTAGTGATGTTGAGTGAAACCTGGGTAGATGAGAAGGATTGGAAGAGAATGAAGAGGAAGTTACCCAAGGGATATATGTGGCAGATGCAAAGAAAGAGAAGGTAAAGGGAAGAAAGAAAGGGGGTATGGTGTCAGGAGTGAGGAATGAATTGGTGGGAGAAAAAATAATAGAAATGGGATTTGAGGAAACGGATGCAGTAATGACGAGAATGGTGAAGATAGGAAGAAGAAAGTTGAAGAAAAATTGGTGTTTATAGGTGATCTGAATGCTTGGATGGGGGAACAGGGGGGGGGGGATATGAGATGAAGAGAGTGAGACTTTCAGGACAAAATCGAAACACAAACAGGTGGACCTGGCGGGTAGGACTCTGTTGGAAATTCTGGGAGAAACAGAATGGTTCATTTGTAATGGGAACTCGGAAGGGGATGAGGAAGGTGAGATAACGTTTGCAGGAAAAGGGGAAACAGTAATAGACTACATTCTAGCCGAGGAAAGGATAAGGAGGCTGTTGGAAAGAATGGAAGTAGTCATTGCAACGTTGAAATGTGGGAATTGGAAACAAGAAGGAAGGAAGAAGGAGCGGGCGACAGGGAAGAAAGTAAAGATGGGTAAATGGGGAGCTGATAAGCTAAGAGAATATAAGAAAAGAATGGAAGAGGAGAATGTGATGATTGAAGACGGGAGAGGTGTGGATGAGATGTTGTGTAAGATGAGGGGCAGGGTAGAGAAGATACTGGAAGAAATTAGGCCAAATGAGGAAGAAAGGTGGGTGTAGAGAGGATGGTGGGATGTGGAATGTATAGAGAGTAAAGAGCGTATGAATTTATCGTTAAGGAATTGGAGAAGAGGAGAGATAGACAGAAAGGAGCATAATAAAAGAAAAAGGGAACACGAGAAATTACTGGATGTAAAACTACAGGAGGAGAAGGCGAGGTATATGGAGGAGGTAGAGAAAGCAATAAAGGAAGGAAGAGAATGGCAGGTGATTAATAGAGAAAGGAGTGGATGAAAGGAATCAATGAAGAGATAAGTATGGATGAATGGACGGTATATTTCAAGAAATTGCTAGGAGGGGTGGATAGCAAGGTGAGGGGGGAAGGTGAGGGGGGAAGGTAGAAAGATCAAGGAGAGAGACATGGAAGGTGGAAATGAGTTAACTAGAGAGGAGGTGAATCAAGCAATTGATAAGTTAAAAAGAAACAAGGCTGAACTATCTAGTTAACAGGAATCTGGGACAGAAAAAAGTAAAACTGGTAGCACTCTTCGTAGATTTTAAGGTAGCTGTTGACTCGGTGAATAGGAAAGTTTTGCGGAAGGCAATGAAAGAAAGGGAGGTGGACGAAGAGCTGATTGAGAGGATAAAAAAGGTATTTACGGAGACGAAGACAAGGGTGAGGATCGGGGAACAGAAAGGAGAGGAGTTCTGGACAGGGAGGAGTCTCAGGCAAGGGTGCCCGCTAAGTCCGTTGATGTTTAGTATATTGTTAGCAGACCTAGAAGAGAAAATGGAAAGGAAAAGTAAAGAGGGTATAGTTCTAGGAAATAAGAGAATATACCCGTTAGCGTACGCGGACGATCTGGTGCTCCTGGCAGAAAATGAAAGTGGAATGAACTTGCTAATAAAAGGATTAGTAGAGTATGTGAGAGAGAAAGACCTGACAATTAATGTGTGCCGATGACAAAGATAGTATGTTTCAGGAAGAGAAAGAATGAAGTAAAGTATGGATGGAAGATAAATGGGGAAATTGTGGAATTGATAGAGGAATTTTGTTATTTAGGATTCTGGTTCGAGGCGGGAGGTGGAAATGATCTGCAAGTGAAAAAAGGATAGAAATGCAAGTAAGATGATGGGTGAAGTGTGGGGGATTGGGAAAAGAAGATTCAAAGAGGACTGGAAGATGAGAGTATGGCTGTTTGATTCACTGGTATGGTCTGTGATGTGTTATGGTATGGAGATTTGGGGGTGGAAGGAGTACAAAAAAGTAGAAAACATGCAAGAGAGATTTCTGAGATGGGTTATGGGAGTGAGCTGGAACTGCCCAGGATATATGTTGAGAGAAGAAACAGGGAGAGAGAAATTAGTGATAAGGCAGAGGAAAAGGGTCTGGAATTTTGAAGAGAAACTTAAGAGTGGTAAGGGTAGCAAAGTTGCTCAAGTATGCCTGCAGGAAATATTAAATAGAGAGAGGAGAGGAAACACGGGACATTCAACATGGGAGGAGGAGAGATGGCAAGTTAGAAGGGAATGGAGAATGTGTGCCGAGGGGAGGGAGTGGCAGGAAGTAGAAGGAGAAATGATCAAGGAGCAGGAAGAGAAGAGGTGGGAAAAGATTATGGAGTCAAAATACAATATATGGTATAAATTTGTTAAGATGGAAGAGGTCCCAGAATATTTAGGAAAGTTAAAAAAGGAGTGCTAGTGGTCCAGGCTGGTACGTTTCAGAATGGGAGAAGGAATGAATGAGTGTAAATATTGGATGAGTGAAGAAATTAAAATGTGTAGAGTATGCGGTTATGAAAGGGAATCATGGGAGCACGTGTTGGAGAGATGTACAGTGGAAGAGGAAGGGGGAAAGAGCGTGGTAGATAGTTAGATGGATACTGAGCAGTTGTGGACAATGGGAAAAGTGGATGAAAAGCAGCGTTGCCGTCGGTCGAGACAAACAGTCAGGAGCTTTTTATCAGGAGACTTGACAAAAAATCAGGAGATTCATAAAAATTTATGAATCATTAATAAAATAATTAAAATACTATTAAATAATATAAATTCATTAAATAAATGCAAAATTACATGAAACAAAGCTTTTTTTTCTGTTGCAAACATGCACTCGCTCACATTTCAAGAGAACTAACCAAACGGATTGCAAATTCGGCAGCCAAATTTAGTTTTCGTGCGGGAAAATTTGAAATCTTCTTGACGCGAAAATGTTCGATATTGTTAGAATAATAAGCAATACAGTTATCAAATAATTTGTATACTTGTATTCCTTATTATTCCTACAATCAGAATTTAACTTGATTGCTTACAAGCCACACTTGACTATAAAGGCCTTTTCATACCCGCTTGCCATCAGTGGCAGGCAGCCTTCCTGTAGTAAGTCCGCAAGAGTGAAAAAGATAGCGAACCATCAGAATGGTCCGTCTCTTTCACTCTTATGGATATTCTGCAGGCTGCATGCATGCCACTGCAGACAAGCAGAGGTATGAAAAGGCCTGATTGTAGAATCTGAACTTTGCCACAGTACTGGACAATAAATCAGGAGATTTCAAGGAAAATCAGTATATCAGTAGCCAGCCTCAAAAGTCAGTAGATCTCCCGATAAATCAGTAGCAATGGCAACGCTGATGAAAAGTCTATAAGAGAATAGGGAAGAGAGAATGCAAGGGGGTGGAAAAAACCCAAATCGAGACCAAAATTGATACAAGAGAAATATGTAAGGAAAATTAGTGTTGCGTAACTTACAAAAGCTTGAAGAGAAATGGTAAGAGGAAATGGAAGCCCTGGAAGGTCTCGCGCAATTGTAAGATAATATGTAAGAGTAAGTAAATAATAAAGCGAAGCGATTAAAGGTTAAGTTAGGTTAAGTTAGGCATAAGGCATAGTGGTTAAGTGAAATTGTAAAAGATGTAAAGGGAACGGAGCCCTCAAACCCGTAAAAGGGAGAGTAATAACATACAATACAATAGACATTTAATCTTTTCGGTAGAGAATTCATTTGTTTCCTTGAAAATTTAAATACTTCTACGAAAATTTAAGTTATTTGCTTAAAAACTTATTTCTCTATCTGAAAATTTAACTAATCTATTTTTTGTTGAAAATTCATCTTTTTTAGTTAAAAATTTATCTATTTTGTTGAAAGTTTTTTTTTTTGGTAGAAAATTAACCTTTTTAGCTAAAATTCATGTATTTTATTTAATTTCTTTGGTTAAAAAATAGTTTTTCTTATTCAAAATTAATTTTTCAAACTAAAAATTTAACTCAATTTCTTATTGAGATTCTTTTTCATACAAATTTAATCTTTTGGGTAAAAAATTCATTTGTTTAGTTGAAAGTTCATTTTATTTGCTTAAAAAGTTATTTCTGTACCTAAAAATTAAACTATTCTATACTTTGTTAAAAATTTCTGTTTTTTAGTTGAAAATTCATCCATTTAGTTGAACATTTTTTTTTTTTGGTAGAAAATCAACCTTTTTGGTTGAAGATGCAACAATTGAGTTGAAAATTTCATTAAAAAAAAAAAAATTTGGATGGAAAATTCATGTATTTCCTTAAAAATTATTCTTTTTTTGGTAGAAAATTAATCTTTTTGGTGGAAATTTTAATTTCTTTAGTTGAAAATTATTTTTTAAATTAAAAATTAATTTTTTTAAATAAAAATTTAAAAATTAATTTTTTTAACTAAAAGTTTAAATATATTTCATTTTTCGTCAAATTTTTTTTTATAACCATTACATCTTTTCGATTGAAAATTCATTTGTTTGGTTGAAAATGTAACTATTTTGTTGAAAATTCATTATATTTGTTTAAAAACTTGTTTCTCTAACTGAAAATTAAACTATTTGAATATTTCCTGAAATCCTACAATATCAACCGAAACTTAAAAATGTTAAAGTTTCTACGGGGGACTTGGCTTTAAACTTCAGCCCTGAGAATGTTGACGTCCCTAGCGATTCTCATTTCACCTTACTGTTGTGTAATTCCTCTCCTAATAAAAGCGAAAATCTCTTTAAAAATTCTGCAATCTATACTTTCTTTCAAGTGAATCGTTAATAACACACAAAAGTAAACTTTATATCATTCATTTAATAAAAATGTACAATACTTTGCTATATTTTATAATATACTGGTATGAAAATAATACAACCCTTATATCAATTATTACATATCAGAATTTTCACTTTTGGAATTGAGATTTTACATAACTCTTTTATATTATTTATAGTTCTGTTTTGTATTAAATCCTAAAATAATTGTAAACTTGATCTAAATGCACTAATGTCCTCCATTTACCGAACTAATTGGGTAAATTTTAATGAACAAATTTTCTCCGTGCGCGTGGCAAAAATTTGCCAAGGTACTTGCGAGATGGATGCAGAAAGCTGTCATCCTTGGGTCGCGTCGTGTCCTCAAGACACACGAGGGTTTCGCCGGCCTGTCGTTGTGATTTCGTCGTTCCCTGTGACCATCCATTTCACGGTTGTGAGACGTGGCCATAGGTGTGATTTACCGCGGTTCTACTGGGGGCTATTGACATTTTTTGGATGGCAGTTGCTCTTAGTGGGACCCTGCGGTGGTTGTTTAACTGTTTTTTTGAATTATATATATATATATATATATATATATATATATATATATATATAAATTGATTAGCAGTTCGAACTCGAAAGTTCATTGCCTCACTACCCGATTCGAGTAGTGTTTCTAGGTGGATATTTATTACCAATGTGGGCCCACCACACCCACGACGGGCCAACAGCACGCAGTATTCCTGAACGGTCACCCCATCCAAGTACTATATATATATATATATATATATATATATATATATACATATACATACAGACCGTTAAGCCATTTCCCTTTCGGGGTAAGCGTGACTCGCTCGGTAGGGAAGAGAGTAATGTGGGGTAGGGTTTGTAGATTTTTAGATTGATCTAGAATTCCCGTTTTATTCATTTAAATAACACGTTCGTTACGCAACACAACTCCAACCCAGGTTGCTGAACAATCTCTCTAGCGATCACCCAAAGTGAGGAGCCTCACAAAGTTATCATGTGAGGCTCCCCACTCGGGCCCATTAGTATCCAAGGTCTTTTGTTTCAGGCGTCACTCACTCCACTGACTCTTTTTATAAACTATTTGTCGCCATGCATTTTTTCATACAATCTCTAGTGTTTCTATGACTTCTTATGTCTCTTCGAATTAGGGTCTCATTCACACATTCTAATCATCCTTTCCGCGGTCGGAATCTGGGAACACTGCCATTTACTTTACCTTGATACACTTGTTTCGTTAGTCTTAACCGATTTGTTTCCCATATGTCAACTACTGTCTCTTCTGCGCCACATTTTTTGAGGATTATCTCGTTACTCACTTTGTCCATAAGTGTTTTCCCGCATGTTATGCGCATAAATTTAATGCCAATCGCGTTAAATTTACTCTTATTTTTCTTGTTAGGTCCATGTCTCTCTACCGTATAGCACAGTGAGTACAAATATAGAATTATGTATGGCCTTTTTAGCTTTAATTGTTATATTTTTGCTCCTGATAATGGGCCCTGCTCTACCGATAACCTTCTTACCCTCGTTTATGCGCCTATCTAACTGCCCATCTACCTTTCCGTCACTAGTGAATAGGCTACCACGATATATGTACTTACCCTGCCGATGAAACGGCACTGACACGGCACTGGCGAACGGCAGTGGGCCGCCAGTGCCGTTTCTGTGACTGTTTGTGCTGATTTCGGCACCTAAACGGCACTCAAGAGTGATGCGACGGTCATATAATGGTCCTATTGTATTCGTCACGTACCGGGCGGGCAGAGTGGTTTACAGTAGTTGGCCGCAACCAACCCGAATCCCTTCTTAAAATTTTCTTCAAATAGTTAATACTTTTTTTAATTTATGAATTTTCTCATTATATATATTTTATACTTATAAATTATATACTAATATACTATTCTGAAGTTGAATTCGACAATGTTGTCTGTTTTGGCGTATCTAATTTCATTTACGAGATACATTATATTCATTCCAATTTTAAACTTTTCAAAAAAAAAGTTAGATATCTGAAACTATCTAAACCCGTAGATTCTGAATTTCTAACTTTCTCAAAGGTAATTTCAAAATTTTAATTTTTAATCCCTTTCAGCTGGTCTACTTGGTAGCCTATTCGCAGGTATAAAGGGAACTTCTGCAGGCATTTAAAACTGGAATCTGAGTAGCTTTAAACGAGCAGCACTGAAACGGCACTGGGCAGTGCCGTTTCAGTGCCTTTCAGTGGGCAGGGTATCAATTTGTTCTATTCTCTCATCATTTAGGACAATGTTGCACATTGTTTTCTCACCCTTTCCTTCAAACACCATACTTTTTGTTTTATTTACGTTAATTTTGAGACCCATGTTCTTCATGCTTGTATTTAGCTTGCTCAACATTCTTTGCAAATCCTCGATTGACTCTGCTATAACAACCTTATCGTCTGCTCGAGATCTACACCTTCTTCGTCGAAGAGGGCAATTCTTAGACACTTATCCATAAATATGATAAAAAGCCATGAGGACATAACGCATCCTTGTCTCACGCCTTGTATAATATCGAACCAGTCACTCAGTTTCCCATTAAACCTTACACTCGTTTTACTATCTGCATATATTGTTTTTATTGCTTGTAGGAGCCATCCATTGACTCCTTACTCTTTTAGGACTTCCCAAAGTTTACTTCTATCCACTTTGTCAAACACTTTTTCTAGGTCAAAAAATGCACAGAAGACTTTTTTCCTTACTCTCAAGCTTTTTTCTTTGATCTGTCTCAAGCTAAATATTTTATCCGTACATGATCTTCCTGGCATGAATCCACTTTGGACTTCCCATATCTTTTCTTCTGTTACTTTCATTACCCTACGAATAAGTATTTTTGAATATATTTTACTTACGGTACTTAATAAGCTGATACCTCTGTAATTATTGCAGTTGCTTTTGTCTCCCTTTTTTTGTATATTGGTACGATAATCGTTTTTTTCCAGTTATCTGGAACTCCTCCCATCTCAATACATAAATTTATCCATTCGCACAATCTGGGAGGTATGTATTCGCCACCGTATTTGAGCATTTCAGCGTTAATACTGCCTACACCAGCTGCAGTGCCAGATTAACCATAAGGACATCGGGCAGTCATCATTTCCTACACATATACCTGTGTACCCTTCTCCTTCCAGTGTGCAACGACACTACCCCTCACTGGATTCGAAATTGCTCCAGGCCCTCGATGCTAGATCCCCTGTGGAGATAATCCTTTTGTCTTTCCACTTATATCGATTCCTATTTAAAAAATACAAATATGTCCAAGAAAATCATTTGAATACGCAAAATTAGGGTAAGTCTAATCTGATATAGTACAACTATAATATATTAACTTTTTATGGATAAATTTGAGATGAATTTAATGTCAAAAATATGGGGCATAATTTCTGAAGTGTACCCACCTCGAAAATGAAAGTTGTCCGATCGGGCTAAAAATTGGCCCAATTGTAGTCCTATTAGATAGTACTCCTCACACCAAAAATTAATTCATTTTGATAATTATTTATCAAAGTGGAGGGGGTACAATTTTGTGTTTTTTAAGAAAAGCTTTACTTTCAAACGTTTGTAACTTTTGTCCTATTGCCTTAAACAAAATTTCACTTGAAATATTTTCGATAGATTTTTTCACACGCTTTCTGTTGGTAATAATGATTTTTGAAAAAAATCAAAATTTGACCCAAATTTTCGAAAATCAAAAATAAATTTGACTTTTTTTCAAACTTGGGCACTTTTTTTTTCTTTAAAATATTTTTAAACGAAAGCTGAGATTTTTTCCTATAAGACCTCCAATTTTCAGAGTGGCAAATTAATTTGTCTTTGAGTAATAGAACGATACGTAAACAAGATGCCGTGATAGGGCGGGTGGCGCGCGATTTTCCCTAGTGCGCTCACGCCGAGGATCGTTGTGCAACGCTTTAGTGCCAGTTTTTTAAGTTAAGTAATATTACATGGTAATATTATCTGTCTTTCTGTTAGATTTTTTGGCGATAGTTTCAACAGTTGTTTTCTTTGCATGACTCTTTTGCGGTTTTTGTTTTTTGCCATTCGAGAAGATGTCGTATTTCTCAGAGGACGAAAACTTCTTGAGTTGAAGTTTTCCGTCTTGAGTGGAAATGAAAGCGTGGTACTGTAATGTATCTGGCATCATGACAGCTTTGTCAAATCTGGTTTTCAGTCACTCGGTGGCTAAGGCGTTATTTTCTTTGCTGCTGAAAAAAATTTCGGTTTCCTTACAGTTACTGTTTGCCCACTGAAACAAAGCATGGAGAGTGAGCACGTGATGTTTCGGAGAACATTGTAAGCTTGAACGTACTGCTTGTCTCTTTATATTCGCTCCTATACCATCACATGCACCCTTACCATGAGATGTTCCATGGAAGTGCCATTCAGCTTGGATACCAAAATCTTCTTCATGGGCTTCGAGATTAACAAAGCTACTCCTATTTTTGAAATTTCGCCCTGTACCATCAGTGAAATAGTAGATTTTACTTGGCCTGAAATTAGTTTTCAAGTATTCTACTATTATCTTTTGATACTCGTGAACAGCCACCATGTCATGAGCTAAATTATCATTGCGCTACATTCTGGATTATGAAGGCGTAATTCTCAGCAAAATCGAAGCAAATCAAAACATGAGGAGGGGTGGATAGCAAGGTGAGGGGGAATGGTAGAAAGATCAAGGAGAGAGAGATGGAAGGTTGGAATCAGGTGACCAGAGAGGAGGTGAATCAAGCAATTGAGAAGTTAAAAAGAGATACGGCGACAGGAGAGGATGGGATGGAGAATGAAGCGTTGAAATTTGGCGGAAGAAGGGTTAGAGAAGAGATTTGGGAAGTATGTAATAGAGTATGGAGAGGGGAAGGGTGGCCGAAGGAGTGGAGAACAGGTTTAGTAGTTCCTTTATTAAAGAAAGGAGGGGGTAGAAAAGTGGAAGACTATAGAAGAATCACTCTCATGCCAGTAACGTATAAGATTTACGTGGAGGTGCTTAGGAAGAGATTAGAAGAACAGGTAGATGAGAAAGGAAGTATTCCACACAATCAAACGGGATTCAGGAAGGGGATGGGGACAGTGGATAACATTTTCGTTCTAAATTATCTCGTCAACAGGAACCTGGGACAGAAAAAAAAGAAAACTGGCCGCACTCTTCGTAGATTTCAAGGCAGCTTTCGATTCAGTGAATAGGAAAGTTTTGTGGAAGGCAATGGAAGAAAGGGAGGTGGATGAAGAGCTGATTGAGAGGATAAAAGAGGTCTTCACGGAGACGAAGACAAGGGTGAAGATCGGGGAACAGAAAGGAGAGGATTTCTGGACAGGGAGGAGTCTCAGGCAAGGGTGCCCGCTAAGTCCGTTGATGTTTAGTATATTGTTAGCAGACCTAGAAGAGAAAATGGAAAGGAAAAGTAAAGAGGGTATAGTTCTAGGAAATAAGAGAATATACCCGTTAGCGTACGCGGACGATCTGGTGCTCCTGGCAGAAAATGAAAGTGGAATGAACTTGCTAATAAAAGGATTAGTAGAGTATGTGAGAGAGAAAGACCTGACAATTAATGTGTGCCGATGACAAAGATAGTATGTTTCAGGAAGAGAAAGAATGAAGTAAAGTATGGATGGAAGATAAATGGGGAAATTGTGGAATTGATAGAGGAATTTTGTTATTTAGGATTCTGGTTCGAGGCGGGAGGTGGAAATGATCTGCAAGTGAAAAAAGGATGGAAATTGCGAGTAAGGTGATGGGTCAAGTGTGGGGGAGTGGAAAAAGAAGATTCAAAGAGGACTGGAAGATGAGAGTATGGCTGTTTGATTCACTGGTATGGTCAGTGATGTGTTATGGAGTGGAAATTTGGGGGTGGAAAGAGTACAAAAAGGTAGAAAACATGCAAAAGAGATTTCTGAGATGGGTTATGGGAGTGAGCTGGAACTGCCCAGGTTATATGTTGAGAGAATAAACAGGGAGTGGGAAATTGGTGATAAGGCAGAGGAAAGGGGTATGGAATTTTGAAGAGAAACTTAAGAGTGGTAAGTGTAGCAAAGTTGCACAAGCATGCCTGCAGGAAATATTAGATAAAGAGAGGAGAGGAAACACGGGACATTCAAGATGGGAGAAGTAGAGATGGCAAGTTATAAGAGAATGGAGAATGTGTGACGAGGGGAGGGAATGGCAAGTAGTAGAGGAGGAAATGAGTAAGAAGCAGGAAGAGAAGTGGGAAAATATTATGGAGTCAAAATATAATAAATGGTATAGATTCATCAAGATGGAAGGGGTCCCAGAATATCTAGGGAAATTGAAAAAGGAGTGCAGGTGGTCCAGGATGATACGTTTCAGAATGGGAGAAGGTATGAATGAGTGTAAATATTGGATGAGTGAAGAAATGAAAATGTGTAGGGTATGTGGGTATGAAAGGGAATCGTGGTAGCACGTTTTGGAGTGATGTACAGGGGAAGAGGAAGGGGGAAAGAGCGTGGTAGATAAAGTTAGGTGAATACTGAGCAGTTGTGGACAAGGGCAAAAGTGGGTGAAGAGCTGAGAAGAGAAAAGGGAAGAGAGAATGCGTGGCGTAGGAGAAAACCAAAATTGAAATTTGTATAAGGAAAATTAGTGTTGCGTGTCTTTGAAAAACTTGAAGAGTAATGGTAAGAGGAAACGGAAACCCTGGAAGGTCTCGCGCACTTGCTAGATAATAGTTAATAGCTAGTAAGATAATATTTAAGAACTTGTAAATAGTATGAAGGCGAAGCGATTATTGGTTAAGATAAGCATAAGGCATAGTGGTTAAGTGAAATTGTAAAAGATGTAAAGGGAACGGAGCCCTCAAACCCGTAAAAGGGAGAGTAATAAAATACAATACAATACAAGTTAGTCTTAATACATTTGCAATATTTTCCAAATCAGACTCATTTACCCAGCTATTATGAGAATCATCGAAACCTAACCATTTTACAAATATCTTTTTGCAACACCCACCTTAAAAGTTGACGTTTTCATGCTTCTAAATTGTGCCTAAAGGACCTTATTTGAGCAGACTGTGTGCGAACAATTTTCGCGCTCGCGCACTTTCGAGATAAGGTACTTTAGACACTGGCATAGGTAACTTTAACCACTGGTGTTGGTATCTTCTTGAATAAAATTTAGATTTAACTTGAACAAATCTTTTAATGATTGAAGTTCTGTTTTTAGGGTTCCTAGCCCCCCTCCCCCGGGCAAAAGAGCATAAACGCAACATTTTTTTCCACAAATTTTTTTGCACAGAATTTTTTTTTCAAAAATTCTCTTCAAATTTTTTTTCAAACAATTAAAAAAACAATTTTTTTCTTCAAACACACAATCACCCATTTTGCGCACTTGTATCACAAATAACTATATTCTTGCGTCTTTTCATTATTTTTTCAACAAGATAGATATCAGAATTTTTTAATTTAAGTAACTCTTCTTCGTAAAAACAACCCATAATAGGTTTATTTTGATAATCTTTAAGCATGTATGTGACAGGTACACGGAGAAACTTTGTACTGGAAAAGTTACTAAATTAGGTTACAATTGAGGGACAAAGGCGATAATTTGTAGATTTTAATACAGTGGTAGTAAGCTGTACTATTTTCATATGAAAGTTTCGTGTTGATAATACCAAGTCTTAGTATTGCTGTAGCAAAATCCTAGATAGGATAAATTAGTAGAGACATTATTAAATTGTATTAAAAGAATAGAAGTAATAAGTATCTAAAATAACATAAAAGACTAAATTTGTAAGAAGAACTACTATTGTCTGTAGCAATATGAATTGTACCATGCCACTTCCTATTTCTTGTATTATAGAGTAAGACAAATTCGGTAGATTGCTCTCGAATATTATTAGTAAGTTACTTAGTAAGCGAGCCTAGCGTTGGACCGAGCGCAGCCGAGTGTAAACGATGTGAGCCGAACAACACAACTCGTTATTATGATATTTGATTATGTTTTAAGATATGGTGCTTAGAATTTGAAAAATGCCATCTCTGTGAACAATCAATGAATGATTTAATGAAAATTAATTGAAGTGCTAGCATTTACTTCATAAAGGCGATAAATTTCTGAATCCCATAATCACATTTTTCTGTTTCAGCTTGTAATATAATATTCCTGTATGTATATAATAAATGTGTAAACTACATTTAAATAATCATATGTACTGTACAATTGCAATTTAAATAAATATAATCATATCAAATAGTTCGATATCCTATACTCCTATAGTCAGCATGTACGTCTTACGCTTGTGTAAAAGAGTAAGTGTGTCGTAGTAGATAAGTAGGCTGCGTTCTGGACCAATTAGTATTAGTGCGTGTCTGTGTGAGGTAAGCCTGTGTGCGTGTGTCTGTGTGAGGTTGACATCGAGACCGTTCTAGAACATTCCTTGATGACGTCACAGATAATATTGCGCAATTGTGCCAGCTAAATTCATGTAAAAACAGGTTCAAGGTTATTTCTTATCTCAAGCATGTCGCGTAAATCCTTTCAAGGTTACATTTTGCTTTGTCCTGGCAATTTCTACTGCGTCATATAGTTATTGCAAGAAAAACAAGGATGATTTATTGCTTCCTTAGAGATAACATATTTATTTAATGTGCCAAAAGGTGCAGGTGTATAGATGAAATTTGATACCGAGGCCTATTCATGACATCCTGTTTTGTCTATAAATTTGATTATTGCTTCCTTATAGATAACATATTCAACTGAAAAATTCCTGCCTTTATTTAGTGTGCAAATAATTCGTGAGAAACATTCTTCTGCAGTCTAGAACCTTCTAGAACTCAAAGAGGTAGATATATTACTATAAGAGAACATTCTTGATGACTGTATCAAATTATACTGCGCAATTTCTGAAATAGCATTTTAGTAAACAAGTTCAAGCTTATTTTCAATGACGCATCACATTTTGCATTGCAAAAATTATATACCAAACGTGTAGTATATAATGTAGAATCTTTCAGAACTATGATGCAGTACTTCAAATTATACTACGCAATTTCTAGAAAGATTGCGTCATATGATGCAATACATCAAATTATACTAAGAAACCTTCTTAGACAGTCTAGAACCTTCTATAACTCAAATGATACTGCGTAATTTCTTAAAAATAGCATTTTAGTAAAGAATTTCAAGGTTATTTCAATGACTCATTACATTTTGCGTTGCAAAAATTATATCCCAAACGTGTCGATTATAATGTAGAACGTTCTAGAACTTTGTTGCATCATATGATGCAATATCGGGCAATATTGTGCAACATCTTCTGAAATTTGGTAGAGGGGGTAAGCGTCTATAAAAGGAGGCCAGGTCTTCTCTTTCATCAGTTTGTGAGCAGATGTCAGATTGTGAAGAAGAAAAGCGACAAGAGCTGAAAAGTCGTTTAAACTTATTTCTGAAGAACATTCGAGAACTAAAACAAGCGATACAAGTGCGAACAGATTTACAAAATCTAACGAGAAAATTTAATACAGTGAATATTAAAGAGTGAAGATGGATTTCTCCAAACTAAACAAAATCGCTGTCAACAACGATTTCCTACCAACCAAGAAGCTCAAGGACCTAGAACTCAATAAAAACTACGAAATCACAAACATTTTTTTGTATATAAGATTTTACACTTTGCACACAAGGTGATTTCACATTGCGCCAAACAAGAAAGCAACAACACAGTTTGGAGTGCGGTTCATAGTCACTGTGGAGAACAAATTTACCGTTTTTGTACCAGCGAGGATGGTCAATCTGCTTAATGAAGACGAAAATCTGCTGTTGGGAATGAAAAAATCATGTGAAGATGGTGATCTAGGCATGCGGTATTTGGGTGGATGTTACAATTCCATCGAATTTCTGAAGAAAAATACATAAAGTGTGCAGTTTTCAATTATCGCTCAGTGCCTGAAAGCCTTCAGTGAGATCAACATGTCTTATACACCTCGAGATCAAATGCTACATTGCACCACATACAATCTGAATTCATCATTCACAAAGAAAATTATCATCGGTGCTGAGTTTAAAAAAGACGGAAAGCTCGTCTCATCAGTGAAACTGCTAGCCAGTCATCCTCGTGCAAGTATAACCTTGAATCTTGAAGAGTGGAAATTATTCAAAAGTTACTTCAACCTCATTTCACTGTTCTTTGATGGCCAAGAGAAGCTGCAATGCATCGACTGTGGAAATTTCCGTATACACATGACTACATCTTTTGGAGATTATATAGTGGCTTTGGAGCAGAATCAAGAAAACGAAAAATATTATCCGTTTGTACTACGAGAAACAACGTTTGCTGTTCTCAGGGAAGTCAGTCTTTGTATCGACCGGTATCTTCTGGAACAGAGTCTTATGCCGTTTCAACCTACAAAGGATGTCATCATTGAAACCATCGCTGAAGGTGTTTGGCGCAATGTGAAATCACCTTGTGTGCAAAGTGTAAAATCTTATATACAAAAAAAATTATACAAGTTTAAAGAATAAGGCAATGAAAAAACTTATATTCACTAATCTCATGCGATTTGAAATTATGTTTCTTGAAATGATTAAATTCTACAATCAAAATGTGTGTGAAGAAGTGATTGAGAAATTACCAGAACTCAGATGTGTGAATGGTACCTTTATACATTAAAATTTCTATGTCTTTTATTTGTATGAGAATCTGAATAAATATATAATTTGAACCAAATTCGCCTTTTCATTTACTAGATTAAGGGTAGGTAGATGTGTAAGAAAAATAGAGATATATATATATGTTTGAAAATAATCAACTTTATTCACAAAAACTTAATATTAATACAAAAGATACTTATAAACTAGATTTATCTATCCAACTATTGTGAGAGTCGTCGAAACCTAGCCATTTTACAAATAGCTTATTTCCCCGCTTTTTCAGTACTTTTTCCACAAGATAAATGTCTGGATGCCTAACTTTGCCAAGTTCTTGTTCATAAAAACTACCTGCAATAGCTTTATCTTGATAATCTTTAAGCATATACGTCACAGGTTCGGTATTCTTAACATGACTTATAGTAAATATTTCAGTTGTCCAATTCGGTGTGTAGCCTTTCTCAAAAACATGCTTAAACTTACTTATACGTACTCTATCGCCAACTTTAAATTTCGTTTTCTTAACTGCTTGTTTCACACTGCCATCTTTTTTGTAAACATCGAACAACAATTTTTTCTCATTCTGCTTAGTAACTTCGTTTGGCCTCATTCTAATAGTCTGATGTTTAGCATCGTTGTAAGACAAAATTAAATCTTTCAAAATATCTATCCACTTATAATTACCCTGCAAGCTAAATTGCATCCACATTTTATTTTTTAACGTGCGATTAAATCGCTCGCAAATTGATGCTTTTAAATTACTAAATGTCGAGTACAAATTTATCTTATATCGCTTCATAAGATTTTCAAAATGCGAGTTGTAAAATTCTTTACCTCTATCAACATGTAAATTTTTTGGTACGCGTCCTTTATCAAGTACAGATTCCATGGCTGCAGCTACATCTTCGCCCTTCTTGGATTTAACGGGAACAGCCCAAGCAAATTTTGAAAATATGTCAATTACAGTTAAGATGTACTTGTATCCTTTGTTTACTCTCTCATATGGTTGCATTTCAACCAGATCAGCTTGCCAGGTCTCATCAATGCCACGGATATCGAAATGTCGACGTTGGTAATTTCTTCTAGCTGGCTTGTGCAGCTCCTTCACCAACTGCTGCTTCTCAATGTCATTTTTGAGTGCGTTCAGTCTAGTGTCTACTTGACTAATGAGCTCTGAATTCCGATACACCAGTTTTTGAATTGATGTAACATCAATTTTCGCATTTTTAAAATGTTTATCTGTGGAATTTTCCAAACTTTCAATCATCATATTATTGTTGACTACTTCAGTTCGCAAGGAAGCTATAACATCGTAGATAGTCTGAAGTTCACGCCGTATCATATTTTGCACCATATTCAGATTAACAGCATCATTCTGCTCTTGAGCATCAGCCACTTTACACAGCCTTTTATTATTAATGTCATAATCTCCTTCAGATGTGACTTTGAAGCCGAGTCCAGGTGGGCCACGACTTGTACTCTCTGCTCGCTTGGAATGACGTCCGAATACATCGATGCTCATCTTGCAAATGGCGAAAATCTTGATAAAACACTCATTAATATATAATTCCAGCTTCTCGCAGCTCTTCAATAATTGATATAATTTCATTTGAGTGACTTGGATTTCCAGCTGCTTGAGATGCTAGCAGTAAGCGTAATCGATCTACCAATTCATTCGGGTCATCCCAGTAAATGTAGTCCATCAGACTGCCCTGTCTAGCAATCATGTGTTGCGGGATCATACCTTTACCTGATAATGATTTCCTGTTTTTACTCCGTCTCTCTGTATTTTTGGTTGCGGGAATCAATTTCTTTATAAAATTTCTATATTTAATGGTTTTATTGTCACGAATTTCGCCATCTTGTTTATAATTCTTTTTACACGCGTTTGTTGCAATGATAATTTGCTTATAATTTTCAAGATCACTGGGTGTGATAGAGGGCTCTTCGGGAGCTTTTTTGAATAAAAGTTCAAGCAAGCCTTTACTTTTGGGAAAATTCAAATTACCCACATGAATATAGTTCTGACTGAAATTAATCGGAGAATCTCCAATCATTAATCTATCTCTCGTTAATTTTCTGACTCCATACACATTATCAAGTTCTCTACTTCTTTCACCCAACAATATGAGATACTTGTTTGCATCATCATCAATCCATGAAGATGTAGGTATTTCTGAGGCATTTTCCGCTTCACTACGAGCTGACAGCTCCAAGTTACTGGAATCTTCAGTCCCGTCTGCTTCATCAGTCTCGTTTCTTCATCATAAATTGATTTATATGACAAATCATCATCAATACTTTCTTCAACTTTACTCTGTGCCGCCTCGTCATCTCTCTTTTTAATTGGCTCAAATTTTTTCATATTCTTGAGACCACCAACAATTTTCTCTAGTGGATTAACAATGGGCTTAAAAGTGTCGCTTAATGTGCGCTCAACTGTTTCTTTGCCCAACTTTATTAACCTATGCTTTCGTCGAATTGATTCGCTAGCTCTAGCAATTTGACGCAAAATATCTTTTTGCTTTTGAAAATTCTCTTCACGTGAAGACATGTTGATACATCAACGTCTAAGGTGCGACTGTTTCTATATTGATCACAACATATGTATATATTACTTTTCAAGATTTATAAAACAATCAAAACCTTTCCTATATCTACCTTGGTTGAGATTCCTATCATTGTCAATTACAACGAATCCATACTTGTCTTGATTCCAGCAA
The DNA here is from genome assembly GCA_932195095.1 of Andricus curvator. NCBI lineage: Eukaryota > Metazoa > Arthropoda > Insecta > Hymenoptera > Cynipidae > Andricus > Andricus curvator. Next base: position 5,207 of record CAKNYM010051377.1, on the reverse strand, counting down.
GCTAAACACATATGCTTAAATTGTAAATAAGTCATATCAGTATTCACATGATCGTCATAAATATGCTTTAGATTCATGTAATCCTGCTTGAATACAACAAGTAAATTAACATTATCGCGTACAGGATGTTTAGGAATATGTCCATATGTCTGGCTCAAGTAAAAACAGTCGACATCCTTGTGTCTACCCATGGAAAAAAATGCTCTCATATTATCTTGTTTCTCAAAAGCCACGTCATCGAATACAATGACTGAATTTGGTTTCGCTTCACTGGGCATTATAACCTCTTCATGCTCATTGAAAGGATAATACTCAACGTCATCTACAGCTTGAAGGACTTTTTCCAAAAATTCATACTTTGGCTGTTTTAGCGATTTTGAGTAGATGTAAATATTTTCAAATCTGAGTCCATTTGGATGTATCAGTAGAGCCAGCAAAGCATTTGTCTTTCCACAGTTGGAAGGTCCACAGAATATTGCTCGTACACTGTTTGGCAGCAAATGCCCATGTCGTTTTTCCCTATTCTCGTTTTGACAAAGCGAATCAAAATTCTGGATAGGTAGTTTCACAGGTTGTGCTTCAAACTGCATCTGTACAAAGACTGACTGGAAAGCTTATAAATATCCTGGTTATATAGGTTGGCCCTTCAGTCTGAAAGTATCCCTTGCATCGATATGACCGTTCACAGAGGCAAACGAGTCAGTTGTAAACGAACCGTGAAGCAGGCAAGACGTGGGAGAGGTTTGCTCAACAGAATCATCAACAATTTACCATTTGAGTTGCACTTGCCGGGTTACCAGTACTGTAGACCAGGTACTAAACTAGCAAAACGATTAGCACGAGGTGATCCAGGAATCAATCCACTGGACGAAGCTTGCAAAGAGCACGATATAGCCTACTCACAAAATAGAGAAAATATAGAGGCCAGAAACTCAGCTGACAGTGTACTAGCTGAGAAGGCTTGGAAACGTGTCTTGGCTCAGGACGCAGGCATAGGTGAAAAGGCGGCTGCTTGGGGAATAACAAACGCAATGAAGATGAAGTCAGAATTGGGGATGGGTCTCAAGAATAAAAAACCTAGCACTACACTGAGAAAAATTGTCGCTGCAGCTAAAAAGTCCATGGTTTCAAGTAATAATGCGCAAACTGCCATTAAATCTGCACTCAGAGGCGCACGCGCAGCTGTCATGAAGGCTGGTGGAAGAAGAAATGTGAATAAACCTCGTATTCTACCTGTACCGGCCAAAGTAGGAGGAATTTTACCCTTTCTCATACCCGCTTTTGCGGGTCTCAGTGCTGCCGGGGCGCTAGCTGGTGGAGCTGCAGGAATAGCTAAAGCTGTGAATGATGCAAATTCGGCAAAACAACAACTTTCAGAGAATAAACGGCATAATGAAGCGATGGAAGCCATTTCTTTAGGAAAAGGTCTTTACTTGAAGCCATATAGACAAGGATTAGGGCTTCATCTAAAGCCATATAAACAAGGAGCAGGACTTAAATGCAAGTCAAAAAACTCAAAGTGAAGCTACCTCATCGAGCCTTAACTGATGCAGATTTACTTAAATTTGCAAAATTTTTGAAGATTCCGTATTTTCGAGGTGTTTTTATGCGAAATGGATTACCAAAGGGTGCACCGCGTAAATATGAATGTGCTATTGTTAATCTTGATGATAAAAAAGGACCAGGAACACATTGGTGTGCTTATAAAAAGATTGATGATAAAATAATGTATTTCGATACCTTCGGTAATCTTCGGCCACCTTCGGATCTCTTCAAGTATTTCGGTGTTGGTAGCATAAAGTATAATCACGAGAGATATCAAAATTACGATACGTTCGTGTGTGGACATTATGTTTGCAATTTCTATGCAATCAATTAAATTCTAAAAGTACGTTTAATCTATATAAGTGCTGATATTTGCAATTTCAAGTGAGTTGAACGCTAGCTGTCATCATGGATGATTCATTGATACTAACATTATCGGGAACTTCTCCAATCCTGGAAGCTCACTATTTTCCACCGATTGAGTTGTCTCCTTATAAAAATTATGCACTTGGACTGGTTGAATTTCTAACTTTCAATTCAATACCTAATGTAGACATTGGCCAAAATAAATTTTACGTGGGTAATGAAATAATTGAAATACCTACAGGAAGTTATGAAATAAATGACATCAAGCGCTATTTACAGAATGCCTTAGTAAAAAAGGGCATTGAAATTCATGTTAAACTAAACAATAATACTTTAAAAAGTGAAATTTATTGCAGTCACGATATAAATTTTGAGCCTAAAGATTCTATAGGCCATTTGCTGGGTTTCTCTCCACGCAGACTAGAAGCTAAACAAGTTCATGAATCTGATCAACCGGTATCAATCATAAAAGTGAATTCTTTGAGTATTGAGTGTAGCATAACTACAGGTGCATACATTAATGGCCAGAAAGTACATACTATTCATGAATTTTTTCCTGTAGTGCCACCTGGATATAAGATAGTGGAAGTACCATCTCATGTCATTTACCTGCCAGTCGCCGTGCAGACAATAGATCATATACAGCTCCGTATAGTTGATCAAGACGGACATTTGGTTAATTTTCGTGGAGAAGTTATAACAATTAGACTACACATCAAGTCTCTCTAATAATGGGTATTGTTTTCAACAAAAAGATTGGCTTTGGTTATAATAAACCAGCACAATGTCACAAGCTAATCACTCGACAAAGAGCAGTCAAAGGGTTAACACCTCAAAGCGTCCTCTTCCTAAAAAGTCAGGGTCTGAAGCCCAAAAGAATAAGAGAATAAAGAGTTTCAAGATTTTTTGCACCTGCATCTGTACATTTATTTATCAACGTTTGATAATTTGTCATGGAGGGGGAAATTTTAAATATTCAAGCACCAATCATCTTTTATGAGTCAATTGCACAATGTGGAATTCATGCACATCAGCCTTATGCCTCATCAACCTTCAACAACAGTGATGAAATTCGGATTGCTGTTCAAAATCAGGACCATTGTCTCCTGCCAAGCAAAAGCTCACTTCATGTACATGGAAGAATTGTAAGAACTGATGGAGCAGCAGTGACAAGCACAGTTTTAGTTTCTAATGCCATCTGTCATTTGTTTGAAGAAGCAAGATACGAAATCAATGCAATAGAAATTGATAGAAATAAAAATGTCGGCCTCACTAGTCTCATGAAAAATTATGTATCTCTAAATCCTGGGCAATCACGTTACATACAGAATACTGGTTGGCTTGAAATAAATGATAATAATCAATCACTAACCATCGCTACTGGCTACTTTGATGTAGCCATACCGCTTAACATGATATTTGGTTTTGCTGAAGATTATCACAAAGTCATTGTCAATGCTAAGCATGAACTTATTTTGACAAGATCAAAAAGTGATGCCAGTGCCATCTTGCAAGCAGCCCCCATTGAGCAGTATAAAATTGAAATTAATAAAATAGAGTGGCTATTGCCTAGCGTTAGACTGTCAGATTCACGAAAATTTCAGTTGCTAAAATATATTGAAAAAGATCCACCTATTCCAATAAGTTTTCGAACTTGGGAACTGTATGAATATCCTCTACTTCCAACTACTTCAAACCATGTTTGGACAGTAAAAACCTCAACACAATTGGAAAAACCGAGATTTGTCATACTTGGATTTCAAACAAACAGAAAAAATAATACTGTTAGAAGGTCTAGCAACTTTGATCATTGCAATTTGACTAATGTCAAACTACTTTTGATTGATCAGTGTTATCCTTATAGTAATTTGAATCTTGATATTAATCGAAATCAGTATGCTCTTCTTTATGAAATGTACACAAACTTTCAAGCTAATTACTATGGTAAAGAACCGCAACCATTGCTATCGAGGGGAGAATTTATACAGTATGCACCTCTAGTAGTAATGGACTGTTCTAAACAAAATGAGTCACTGAAATACGGTCCAGTTGACGTTTGTTTGGAATTTCAAACTAGTGAAAATTTTCCCGCTCAAACGTCAGCATATTGCTTAATTTTGCATGATCGTATAGTTGAGTATAAGCCAATAAGTGGTGTGGTGAAAAAGTTGGTATAAAACTGCTGTAAGCACGAACAAATAGTTTAGTTGCATTCAAGATGCAGTACATTGTGGATATGCAGGGCTTCAAGCTACCAGTCAATAAATTTGTCTTGAAAGAATTGTCTATATTATCAATCTATGATGAGACAGTCAAAAAGCCATATTCTTTTCTCTTTCAACCACCCTGCAAGTGGAACAACGTTCCACCAAAATATAAGTCTATAAACATTTGGGCAGAGCGGAAACATCATGGAATACTTTGGAATTCTGGTGATTTGCCCTATTCTCTAGTACCTGTAATACTCTAGAGCGTTTTAAAAGATGCAACAAAAATGTATGTGAAAGGATTAGAAAAAAAGAATTGGCTGCAACAATTTGTGGAAATATCGTGTGAAATTGTTGATATGCTTGATTTGGAATGTCCCTCGCTGCAGGGATTGCGTGAGATGTTTGCAATTAATGATATTAAATGTACTCATCATATGTATGAAAATTACTCTAATTGCGCAATTGAAAATATACTTTTATTGAAAAACTGGATGTCTTTGGAACAGTTCTGTTAGATTAGTTTTTAATTTGTAGAGATAAGAAAATATTTTTCTACATATTTAATTTATAGTCTACTTATTTTTTAAGTAAAATGTACTGGCTTTTTTGGAAATGAATAAAAAAGCAAAAATGAAAAGAAACTTGTGTGTTGTTTTTTCCGAGTTCCTTGTCCTTATAATAATAAGTGCGAATAGCAGATAAGCGAATGGTTAGGTCAGTGAACATCGCTGGCATCGTCCTCGGCATTGAGAGATTACGTCTGCTGGATAAGGTTGCATCCGATAGCTACAGCAGTTTGAGAAAACGATTTTTTTCAGGTTTCATTAAATAAAAAACACCAATTTAGATTCAATTAATTCTCTGTTCTTTATTTGAAATAACTTGTATTTCACAAACAATTGTACAGTTTTTTTTCGACTCCTTCTTCTTCTAATTCACATATATAAAATTTATACATATTATAGATGATTCATTCCATTCACTGTAGACTATATCTGTTACATCAAAGGCTATATGCAGTACATATACTTCGATCTCTCTCATCGATATATCTCTATCTCTCTCACTCATATATCCACATCACTT
>CAKNYM010051376.1:0-16904 GCA_932195095.1 Andricus curvator | reverse complement strand
CATTCAGCCGTGACCCATGCTTTAGCCAGATATTTCCAAGTGTATTGCCATGCGTGAGCCATGCTTTAGCCAGATATTTCCAAGTTTATTGCCATGCGTGAGCCATGCAAACTTTTTTCACGCGGGAATGAACAGTGCGGAAGTTTTGCTGATAGGTGGTCAGTGGCCCGTAGTTAGCAGCCCCCTCCCTTCTGTTGTTGTGTGTGTGTGAAGGGTTGCAGTACATAAGTAGATAACCATCAAAATCGCTATTTTTCAGGAGATCGAAATAACATTCTGTAAAATCGAAATAAACATTTAAAGATATAACAAAAGTTTACTCCCTTGCTGAAGTATTTCTAAGTTGAGGCAAAAAAAGTATGATTGAAAATATTATCCAGTTCCCAGAAAGGGAATGTGGAAGTTTACAATCTCAAAGTGACAAGAACATAAAATTGGAACAGGCTTGCTCGAGATTGACGATAAGAAGTGCAGTTTTAGTTGACACAAAAAATAAAATTTTGCTCCCGAGATACTGAGCTGCTAAATTGTGAGAAAATAAGGTGGATTAGAAAAATTAAAAAAAAATTTAATATATTATATAATATAATAATAATAATAATAATATAATATAATTATATATATTATTAATAAAAAATTCAATTCCGAGTAAATCACTCAAAAATTTGGAGTTTCAAATTTCATGGTTTTTTTAAATCGTCTTTAGATAGCGACTGAAGATATATTTTCCAATTTAAAAAAATAATAAAAACTTGCTCCCGAGACATTGGGAGGCTAAATAAAAATAAATAAGTTTTCGCGCAAAAAAATAATTCTGTTTCGGGAAAATAACGATTTAGTTGGACGGTATCGCACTGTGACAGGCGATTTTTCTTTGAAAGTTCTATGCACAGAAGAAAGTTATATGTTTCTTTTAATAAATGAACGATAATAATTTTACGGAAATACATTCCTGATCGCAAGGAACACAGTTAAGTAAAAAAACCTTATAGAAGTGGCTTTTTGTAGAAAATGAAGATTTAACATTTTAAGTTGAAATTAGTATTTTATTATTTTACTGCATTTAAAAACTTTTAGGAAGGGGAAATTGATCAGAAAAAGGTTTGCAAAAAGGTAAGAGGTTAGGCAATTAAAAAAAAGAAAATTCGAGAAAAGTACAGATAGACAGTTATCTGGTTTTGAATTACTAATCTTTTTATTACTATATTAAAAATGAGCTTTTTGAAAAAATCCTTTTGACACTGTATTTGATTTTTGAAGAATTTTCTATGCAAAAAGCCCGTTTTCGAAAAGAATGTTGTTTATCTGGTTCTGTACTCCAACCCTTCATATATACATTAATGTAATAACAATGATATATTCATAACTAATGTATATATGTAGTAATATGTCTTATTTATGTTTTGCTGATTACGGACCCATGATAATAGTTAGCAAAACTTCCGCTCTTTATATATATATATATATATAATTTAAAAAAAGAGTTAAACAACCACCGCAGGGTCCCACTGAGAGCAAGCTATATATATATCATAATTTTTGCACGCGGGTATGGCTTTAAGGTTACGAACCAGTGATAGTTTCGCACCTCCGAGAGCACCTATCACAAGAACAATTACTTGCACCGAATATTTTGGGTACAGTCGTTGCAGCTCTCTTTTAAGGTCTTGATACCTCTCCTCTTTTTCCTTCTCTTTTGCAGTGATGTTGTATTCGGACGGAGCCGAGAATTTGATCACGAATATAGTTCGTTTCTCGAAGTCTTGGAGAACAATGTCAGGCCTGGAGTGTGCAACGGAGACTGCTGCCCGAAAATCGTAGTTCCAGAAAATTTGGCACTTCTCGTTTCGGACAATTGACTCTATCTCCCTTGGAGCGTTCGGCAGGGCAGAGTCGCGGCCGACACCGTAAGAGCGACAAAGATGGTAATAAATCACTCTTAGGGCCGCATTATGTCTATAGATATACGTAGTTCCTACGTGGGTCGGAAACCCTGATAGTATGTGTTCTAGGTACTCAGCGTGTGCAGGACGCGCTCTGCACCTATCACTGGGAACTTCTTGACATAAAATGCGCTCACGGTATGCTAAGGTGGAAATGACACCGTCCGGGCATGCGAAAATAAAACCCTCTGTACCTGAATTAACTGTTTTTCTACATTTCTGTGAAAGTTTCCGTGCATTTTCTTGTCGAGTAGCTGTTGGTGAAATTTTTCAACCTCTGCCTCCTTTACTTTGGCTTTTAGAAGTGAAGCATCTAGATGGAGTAAAGCTCTTTCCTCACTTCTGATGTTAAAATTCAGGCCAAGGGTCTCGGCCGCTTGCTCCGCGGCTTTCTAAAGGAACGCTCCTTCGCCAATCATCTCGGGTTTCCCGACTGTCTTCAGGAGAGGATCTCTGCGATGTGCAACGATGTAAGCTGTACTTAGAACAATTCGGTTATGAAGACACTGGAGATTCAGAAGTCCGCGTCCGCCGGACTTCTGACCGTATTTTTAAATAAAAATTGTTACTGTTGGTCTAGCAGAATATTGATCAATATTGGTGAATTATTTTTTAATTATATAAAAATTCCATTTGTTTAGAAAAGGTTTTTTTCCAAAAATTCATTGAACTGGTAGTTTATTATCGTTAATAACATAAATTTATTTTAAAATATTTTGCAATGGTATAAGCAATAAATTATTCTTTATTTTCAACAACCTTTAATTTGTTTGAGCAATAACTTTTGGAGAAAATTTGTAAATTTTTCTGAATTTTTTCAACAATTATTTCTTAATTCTTAACAGAAACACATATATTATTCGAATACGTTTTGAAACGTATTCGAAAAAATTTCTTCTAAGAGACATCTTCGACACTGTCGATTATACCTGTGGGCTTATAATTAGCAGAAATCTTTGCACCTGTGTATAATTTCATACTATTTTTTACACAAATTGTATTTGTTTACATAATTAAAAATTAATTAACCAATGTTGTTGAATATTCCACTAGATCAACAGTAATAATTTTTATTTAAAAAATTTTTGGTTATTTCAAAAAAAATTATTTAAACGAATGGAATTTGTTTAAACGATTAAAAATTAATCAAACAATGTTGAGACATATTCCACGAAAGAATTATTAATAATTTTCATTGAAAAGGAGTAAAAAACTATTTGAACAAATTCCATTTGTTTAAATAATTGAAAATTAATTAACCTATGATAATAAATATTCCACTAGACCAATAGTAATCATTTTGAGTAAAAACAAAGAATTTTCTAAACAAAATTTGAACAAATTCCATTTATTTGAATAAATGAAAAGTAATAAACTAATTTTGATAAATATTCCATTAGATCAATGTCAATAATTTTTAATAAAAAAAAGACGAGAATACAGTACTCAAAAGGTCGCTTTCATGAAGAATTGACATTTTTGATTTTAAGGGTAGTTTTCAGGGACTCGTGTGGGTGTGTTAGGGGTTTCAAACCCATTTGTCTGATACATGAAATTCTTCGTTGGATAATAATTCTCCACAAGCCTCTATACTTTCCCGTCACATTTTCCCAAACCCTAAAAAATTATTCCAAAAACTGAAAAAGTGAAATGAGGTAATTTCTTTTTTTGGATTTTGAATGAAATGGGAGGGATCGTTGCCCTCTAGCAAGAAAAAAAAATTGCCATCCATTTTTGGACCACCTTTTTATGAGTCTTATTGTAATACCTGAAGCTAGCCCTAAAACAATACTTTTTTTGACAATGCTGGTAGTTTCATTTACAAATCAACTTCCGGCGTAAACATTGATTGATTTCGATCATTTCAAACTTAAGGTTGTTCGGCTTTTAAGGTAAGTATACTCGCTCCCGTCCGCTAAGTACACCGTTGTTGCACCCAACCGCCATATTGTTTATAACATCCTTTTTGCAATGATAGTACGGTGTGAAGGAGATAAATAATAATATTTGATGAAATAAAACAAATGGCAGAATTAATAACGTTATACTTTTTTATTCACTTTAAAACATGATTCCATTATCGAACGACATACAGAAAACGTATCATTAAAAATAGAGTTGAACAACCACCGCAGGGTCCCACTGAGAGCAACTGCCATCTGAAAAAAATGTCAATAGCCCCCAGTAGAACAGCGGTAAATCACACATATCGCCACATCTCACAACCGTGAGATGGGTGGTCACAAGCAACGACGAAATCACAACGTCAGTCCGTTAAAACCCTCGTGTGTCTTCAGGACACGAAGCGACCCAAGGATGACAGCTAATGGACATCACAGGATGACAGCGTCACCTTCCAGAGGGGTGTCTTTCAAGGTGATACCATGAGCCCTTTGCTTTTTTTCGTCACACTTCTGCCTCTATCTCTCGCACTACGAAATTCTCCTGGATACCTATGTGGCGACACTAATCAGCGCGAGCATGAGGTCACAAATATATTCTATATGGATGACCTGAAGATCTATGCCTCTGGTGAAAGCAAACTTCAAACTGCTATAAATAACGTCAAGAACTACACAGGAGAGATTGGGATGGACTTTGGTTTGGACAAGTGTGCCAAAATTAATCTGAAGAAAGGAAAGATTACTGGCGTTCGCAAGGACCCTGAGCTTGTGGATATAAGTGTTATTAGACATCTTAATACTGGAGAGACCTATACATACCTGGGCGTGCCTCAAAGCCTCATTCAGGACGTAACATCAGTGAAGGATTCTCTCCGAAGCAGATACAAGCATCTTCTTCGACAGATTTGCTCTTCCAATCTGTCGGCGTTGAACAAGGTATCTGCGACTAACATACTTGCCGTCCCGGTTCTACTCTACTCGTTTGGGGTGGTTCAATGGACGAAGAACGAGCTTTTAACAAATTGCATTTGTTTAAATAATTGAAAATTAATTAACTAATTTTGATAAATATTTCATTGGACCAATACCAATAATTTTATGTAAAAAAAAAAGACAAGAGTGCAGTGCTCAAGAGGTCGATTTCATGAAGAACATTATTTTCTCTACAAGCCTCTATACTTTTCCTCCACATTTTTCCAAACCTTAAAAAATTATTTCAAAAACTCAAAAAAGTGATTTTTCCCCATGCATTTTACATGGGAAACTTCAAGTCAAAACCGGCACCTGTTAAAATAAAAGTAAAACAAAATTAAACAAATTAGGGAATTTCTTTTTTTGGATTTGGAATGAAATGGGGGCGGGGGGGGATCGTAGCCCTCTAAAAAAAGTGTTTTTGAGCCACCATAATGTACATTTACCGCTTCCAAGATGTCCTTCACCGTATTTAAAAGTCGTAAAACATAACATCGATATAAGTGCATTAAATTTCAAACTTTCGATTTGAACAAGAACGAATGAGTGTGCGTTCGAGAAGGAAGTTGGTGTGAAGAGCATTTGAAAAAAAGATGTAATGAGCGGGTATAATTCGCATTCATGCCGCTACGAACAGCACCATCGGTGACATATAATGCGCGGTTTTATGATTTGAAATAACTGAAATCAAAAGCGAATACATTTCAATTGAGAAATCAAATATATTTCGAGGAAAAGATTGGCAAGCAACAGTCGGGCAAGTCGACATGAAAAAGGATCTTTACCGATAAAGCATTCTTTCTATAATCAAAATGTCGAGATTAGTATAATGAATGTGAACGAAGGTATATTTGAGATTAAATATTAGCATTATACTCATTTTACGAAAGGGGTAATAACTTTTGACAGCAGGATGTATAATTTAGATCTTATTTTCGAACCGTCGACATAGAGTCGCCAGTTTAGGCAATAAATTAAACCGATTTGAAAAGTATCTCGGAAATATTGAGTTTTGATAGGACCTGCCGACACTCGATGACAGAACTGTTTATAAAATAGTCACGTCTGGACTCTATCGTGCTCGATATGGCTTTTCACGAAAACAGAGGGTTAGTTATTACGCAATCCATCGCTGGGTTCAAGAGGCTAGAGGTAGGGAGTTGAATCTGTAAGGAGAGACATAGCATTTAGAGTAGGGATTAGGGCTAATGTGTCATGAACGAATGTATGGAAATGTGGGGGAAGCTGAGGACCGCTGCGACGGCATCGAAGCTCCCGACGACGAAGTAAAAATCAGATGAATCTGGTACACAGCCGCGGCCACTTCATTGTCTCGAAAATTAAAATTAACATTCTTGTAAAGTTGGATTTCAAAATACCAGATCAATAAAATCTTTCCTTGTTAATTCACTTTGAAAATTAGCAGTTTTATTATTTCAAAATAACCTTTAAATTCAGTAATTTATCTTAAATTTAAGAAGATTTTCAGCAGGAGATTACATCGCTGGAGTTGGATTTCCAAATCCTTAATTGCGGAAACGGACTCACCATCGATGAATATTTAGTATTCAAACTTTCTAAATTATTATTTTAAATCAGATTTTAAATATTTGAACTTTTCGCGCTTAAATTGAGTTCCGCTCGTTACAAAGAGGTTGGTCTGCCGCCATCTGGTGGACGCCCGCGCCGGAAGCAGCGGTCATTAATTTTAACCGATTCTCAAAAATCAGTAGAAAATGTTTTACTGGTGGGCCATCGATGTGAGGTGAAGTATCAATCTAATGTCATTACTTCCGTGCACTACGTGCTGCGATCTATGGAATGTTGGACGTAATCAGCTTTGTCTGCCCGACTAAAAATAAAATCGTATACAGAACTGTACTCCGACACGGCGAGGCGATTCAGTACGTGCCGAATTTACTACTGAATTACTACAGTGTAATCCAGTGGTATACCTGTAGTAAACCAGTAGTATACAAATGTAATTCTGTAGTACTCGGCTGTAGTTACACGGAAAAAAATTGTACTTGAAGAATTACTGAACTAGTTACGATGTGGCGGATATGAAAAAAATGCAGTGAATTAACAATAACTTTTCTGTAAATCAGTAATTTTATGGAGAAAGATTTCGGGTTAGGTTAATCGCCACTTAGGGTGACCTCTATATTAAAATTAAAAACCAACAGAAGTAAAAAAGTAGATCTCTCATTTTATCGATCGTCGATAATTATTTCGATTTTTATTTATTTTAAAGATATTATATCTTTGGTTGTTATATGCCTGACATTCTCAATACACGGCGTGAAATAAAATGGATTTCAGTAATTTTTCTACATTTCTAATCCAGTCGCAGATGTTCTTCTTTATCATATGCGCGTTATATTTCGGCCGATATTATTTTGTGTACTATGGTCTACTCGATTAGAGTAGATGAATGACAAAATAGTCTCAGTTCGTGGCACTACCTGCGCTACCGCAGTTATATCAGGAGATATATTATAAAGCTTGAAAAAATATAATGTAAAAATTAATTGACTATATACGAATTAAATTTTCAAAATGATATGTACATATATATATTAATTTTTTTGTTAAATTAGTTTTAAAGTTTATTATTGAATTAAATGTATAGAAATGCAATTTCAAACAAAAAACATATATATATATATATATATATTTTTTTTTCTAAAATTATTATAAAAAGTAATTATTAATTCAAATTTTCAGAAATGAAATTTCATGTTTGAAAAAATATAAAGTAACAATTATTTGAATGTTTCAATGAAAATAATAGTTTCATGCTTTTTATGTTGTAAACAGTTTAATTAATTATTGGTCGATTAATATATTTTATTATTTTTTCTTTAATTAGTTTAAAAGTTTAAAAAATGAATTAAATGTATAGAAATGAAATTTCAAATTTAAAGGAGAATATAATGTAAAAAGTATTTGAATGTTTTAAAGAAAATAATTGTGTAATGCTTTTTATGTTATGAACTGATTAGTTAATTATTAACTGATTCTATTGAAACGTACATTTTCTTGAATTAGTTTAAGAGGTAAATATTAAATAAATATTAAATAAATCAAATATTCAGAAATGAAAGTTCAAATTAAAAAAAAAAATATATATATATATAAAGTAAAAATTATTTGAATGTTTCATTGAAAGTTATAGTTTAATGCTTTTTATTTTTTGTACTGATTGATTATTTTTCAGCTGATTAATTTTTTTCAGAATATTAAATTACATTAAGATTGATTTTGATTTGTTTAAATTAAGTACATAAATTGATTGTTTACTTCAAGGCTATGTAATTGAATATTGGCTATCATTTTTGTAATAAAAGATTATTCATGTTCAAAATACCTCTATACCAATTGTATAATTTTTATAAATTTTTGGGATGTTGTAAAATAAGTACCTGATGAATTATGCTTTCAATATTATATGTACATATATTTTACTTTTCTATCAAATTAGTTAAATATTATTATTAATTCAAATTTTCAGAAAAATATAATGTAAAAATTATTCGAATGTTTGAATAAATAACTGTTTATTCCTTTTTATGTTGTGAAATGATTAATTAATATGTCAATGTATGTCAATATATGTCAATATTTGTGATGTTGTGAAATGATTATACGAATTCAATTTTCAAAATTATATAGAGAAACGTTTTAATTTTTTCTGAAATTAGTATAAAAGGTTATTATCAATTCAAATTTTCAGAAATGCAATTTTAAATTCAAAAAAATATATAAATTGAAAATTATTTGAATATTTCAATGAAAATAATGTTAAAGATTATTTTATTATTAATTTTTTTATTATAATTAAACATATTGATTCAGTCGATATGTTTCGACATACATAATCGATTAACAGTCGATTCATTTTGTTCAAAATTTTTAATTAAATAAAGATTGAATTAAATTTGTTTCTCAATTAAGTAACATAAATTGATTATTTACTTTGAGGTTGTGTAATTCAATGTGGGCTATTATTGTTATAATAAAAGTTTGATTTTTCTTTAAAATACCTTTATTGCAATTATATAATCCTTTTAAATGACTGTGATGTTGTTAAACAAGTATGTTAATTGAATTTTTTAAATTATATGTACACATATTTTAATTTTGTTTCAATTTTTTTGAAAGGTTATTAATAAATTGAATGTATAGCAATGCAATTTCAAATTTAAAGAAGACTATAATGTAAAAATTATTTGTATGTTTCAATGAAAATAATTGTTTAATGCTTGTTGTGTTCTCAACTGATCATTTAGTTATTAACTTAGTCTATTAAAACTTACATTTTCTGGAATTAGTTTAAAAGGTTATTAATAAATCAAATTTTCATAAGTGAAAGTTCAATTTAAAAAAACATTAAGTAAAAATTATTTGAATGTTTTAATAAAAATTATAGTTTAAAGATTCTTATTTTGTGAAATGAATAATTAATTATTAGGTTATTAATTTTTTTCACGATAATAAATTAAATAAAGATTGAAATTTAGTTTTTTTCTAAATTAAGTAACATAAATTGATAATTTACTTGAAGGTTATATCATTGAATATTGGGTATAATTTGCATAATAAAACTTTATTTATATTTCAAATACCCTTATTACAATTGAATAATTTTACAAATGTGCCTCATTTTGTGTAAGGAGTATCTGAATTTAGTTTTCAAAAATATATGTAAATATGTTTTATTTTTTCTGAAATTAGTATAAAAGGTTACAAATAAATAAAATTTTCAGAGATGAAAGTAAACATTTAAAATAGATGTAAAGAAAAAATTAATTAAATGTTTTAATCAAAGTCATAGTTTAAATCTTTTAATTTTCGAACTAATTGATTATTTATTCTCTAATTAATTTTTTTCACAATATTAAACTACATAAAGATTGAATTTTAATTTGTTTCAATTGAGTGCATAAATTGATTATTTACTTTAAGGTTATGTGATTGATTATTGGCTATAATTTGTAAAATAAAAATTTATTTACATTTAAAATACCTCTATTCCAATTATGTAATTTCTATCGATGTTTGTGAGGTTGTGAAAAGATTATTATCCCAATTTAATTTTAAAAATCATATGTAAGTATGTATTAATTTGTTATTAAATTACTATGAAAGGTTAATAATAAATCAAATTTTCAGAAATGAAAGTGAAAATTAAAAAAAATGTAAAGTAAAAATTAATTGAATGCCTGGATGAAAATTATAGTTTAATGCTTTTTATGTTGTGAACAGATTAATTAATTATGAGCTGATTAATTTTTTTCACAATATTAACTTACATAAAGATTAAATTTTAATTTGCTTAAATTAAGTATGTACATAAATTGATTATTTACTTGAAGGCTATGTAATCGAATATTATTTATAATTTTGATAATAAAAGGTTATTCCTGTTTAAAATACCTTTATTCCAATTGTATAATTTTTGTAAATTTTTGTGATGTTGTGAAATAAGTATCTGAAGTCTACTTTCAATTTTATATGTACATATATTTTACTTTTCTATGAAATTCGTTTAAAAGGTTATTATAATTCAAATTTTCAGAAAAATATAACGTAAAAGTCATTCGAAGGGTTTACTGAAAATAACTGTTTATTACTTTTTATGTTGTGATATGATTAATTAATATGTACATACATTTTAATTTTTTCTGGAATTAGTTGTAAACGTCATTACTAAATTAAATGTATTGATATGCGATTTCAAATGAAAAAATATATTTTGAATTCGTATGAAAAAAGGTAACCTACATCTTGTGTGAGATTGTGGTATAGTAGGAATCGTTATGTAATTGAATATTGGATATGATTTGTATAATAAAAGTTTATTTATATTTAAAATACCTCTATGTCAATTTCATAAATTTCAAAATGTTTGTGATGTTGTGAGATAATTATCTAAATTTAATCTTCAACATTATATGTAAATATGTTTTAAGTTTTTATGGAATTAGTTTAAAATATTATAAATAATTTAAATTTTTAGAATAATATAAGATGAAAATTCTTTTGATGTTTCAAGGCAAATGATGTTGTTGATCGATATTTTTGTTATTAACTGATGAATTAACTATTATTAACTATTGACACATAAATAAATTATTTACATTAAGGTTATGTGATTTAATATTGGCTGCTATTTTTACGATGAAAATTTATTTTTCCTTTAAAATATCTCCATTACAATTATAAAATTTTTCCAAATGTTGGTGATGTTGTGAAGTGAGTATCTGAACTCAGTTTTCAAAATTATGTGTGCATATATTTCAATTTTTCCTGGTATTAATTTAAAAGGTTATTAATATCTGAAATTTTAAGATAAATATTAAATACAAGTTATTCTAATACTTCAATGAAAATAATTATTAAATGCTTTCTATGTTCTGAACTCATTAATTACATATTAACTGATTCTGTTTAAAAGTTCATTTGCTGGAATTAGTTAGAAGATTATTAATAAATTAAATTTAACAAAAAAAAAGTCAAAATTTAAAAAAAATATTTATAAAGTGAACATTATTTGAAAGTTTCAATGAAAATAATTTTGTCATGCTTTTTATGTTGTGAACTGATGAATGAAGTATTAGCTGATTAATTTTGTTCACAATATCAAATTACATAAAGATTGAAGTTTAGCATTCTTTAAATAAGTAACATAAATAGATTATTTGCTTTGAGATTATGTAACTGAATATTGGCTCAAATTCGTACAATAAAAGTTTATTTATATTAAAAATAGACTTATTCCAGTTACATAAACGTCAAATTATTTCTGAGGTTGCGAAATGAGTATCTGAATTCAATTTTCAAAATTATATGTACATATGCTTTAATTTTTCCTGGAATTAGTTTAAAAGGTTATTAATAATTCAAACTTCCATAACAATATAAATCATAAATTATTTGAATGTTTCAATGAAAATAATTATTTGATACTTTTCATGCTCTAAACTGATTAATTAATTATTAGCTGATTAATTTTTTTCACAATATTGAATTACATGAAGAATGAATTTTGATTTATTTACACTATGTAACATAAATTTATTATTCACTTAAAGGTTATGTAATTGAATATTGGCTATAATTTTTATAATAACATTTTTTTTAATACCTTCATTATAATTATATAATTTTTTTTTAATGCTTGCGATGATCTGAAATGATTGTCTGTATTTAATTTTCAAAATTATATGTAAATATGTTTTGATTTTGTATAAAATTTGTATGAAAGGTTATTAATAATTTAAATTTTAAGTAATGCAATTGAAAATCTCAAAAATATGAATTAAAAATGAATTGATTATTTAAATCAAAACATTTCTGTAATGCTTTTTATGTTTTGAAATGATTGATTAATTATTGATTTTATTAGAACTTACATTTTCTTTAATTTTTTCAAAGCTTATTAATAAATCAAAATATTCAGAAATGAAAGTTAAAATTTAAAAAAAAAAATAAAGTAAAAATAATTTGATTGTTTCGATGAAAATAATTCTTTGAGTGTTTTTATGTTGTGAACTGTTTAATTAATTGTTAGCTGATTAATTTTAACCACAATACTGAATTACATAAAGATTTAATTAAATTGTTTTAAAATTAGAAACATAAATTTTTCATTTACTTTCAGGTTATGTAATTTAATACTGGGTATAATTTGCATAATCAAAGGTTTGAATGAAAATTATAGTTTAATTTTTTTATGTTATAAATAGATAAATTAATTATTAGCTGGTTATTTTTTTACACAATTTAAAATTACATGATGATCGAATTTCAGTTGCTTTTCATTACGTAACATAAACTGATTATTTACTTCAATGTCATGTGATTGAATATTGAATGTAATTTGTATAATAAAAGTTTATTAATGTTTGAAATACCTCTATTCAAATTTTTTTTTTTAATTTTTGCGATGTCGTCAAATGAGTATCTGAATTTTGATTTCGAAATTTAGTGCACATATATTTTATTTTTCTCTGGAATAGTTTAAAAATAATTCAAATTTTCAGAAAAGTATGAAGTGAAAATTATTTGAATGATTCAATGAAAATAATTCTTCAATACTTTTTGTGTTATGAAATGAATAATTAATTAATGGCTGATTAATTTTTTCACAAAATTTAATAACATAAATATTTAATTTCAATTTTTATCTATCAAGCAACATAAATTAATTATTTACTTCAATGTGATGTGATTCAATATTGGATATAATTAGGATGATAAAAGTTTATTTTTTCAACCTATCTCTATTACAATTAAATTATTATAAAAGGTTATTAATAATTAAAATTTTAATTAATTTTTTTAACAATATCAAATTACATAAAGATTGATTTTCAATTTTGTAATATTAACTAACATAAATTGATTATTTACTTCAGGGTTATGTAATTGAATATTGGTTATAATTTATATGATAAAAGTTTATTTATTTTGAAAATACCTCTATTATAATTATGTAATTTTTGTAAGTTTTCATGATGTTGTGAAATGAGTATCTGAATTTAATTTTCATAATTACGTTTTAATTTTTTCTGAAATTGGTTTAGAAGGTTAATAACACTGAGAATTTTTTGGAAAATATAAAATGAACATTATTTAAATGTTTCAATGGGAATAATTCTGTATTTCTTTTTATGTTGGAAACTGATTAATTAATTATTAACTGATTATTGCTTTTACAATATTAAATTACATAAAGATTGAATTATAATTTTTCTATATTAAGGAACATGAATGAATCATTTATTTCAAGGTTAAGTAGTTGAATATTGGCTATAATTCGTATAAATTGAAGTTTATTTATGTTTAACATATCTCTGTTGCAACTATATAATTTTTTTTAATCTTCGTGCTGTTTTGGAATGAGTATCTCAATTCCATTCTCACAATTATATGTAAATATGTTTTAATTTATTCTGAAATTTGTTTGAAACGTTAATTATAATTATAATTTTCATAAAAATATAAAGTAAAATTTATTTGGATGTTTCAATGAAAATATTTGTTCATTAGCTTTTACGTCCTAAACTGATTAATATGTTCACAATATTGAACCACATAATTATTGATTTTAATTTTTCTTTCGTGTGGTAACATCAATTGATTACTGACATTAATATTATGTCATTTAATATTGGCTATGATATGTACAATCAAAGTTTATTTATGTTTCATACCTCTATAACAATCGAGTATTCTAGCATTACGCCATGGCTATGATAGGATAGGTGGATATTTTTTCGGAAGATTAGCATAGTTGGTACATATTTACAATAAAATATGACATACCAAATTTCAGTTTGGAGTATCGGATCGATTTGATCAGAATCGGGCACTAGAACTTAGAATTTTGGATAATTGATTTTATTTCGTGAAAATGAAAGCTCTTGACCCGATAAAAGGATGAAACATAATTGCGCAAATGCATTCCACACTTGAAAAATATTAATATTGATGCATTTAGAACTTACGCTTACGTTTAGAATATTTTTTGAAAAAAGTCATATGCATTCCCATGTAAGGATGTTCGAAATATGCTTCAGAGAAGGAAATGGAAAAAAATGGGCGGTTGTCGGAATTAAAGTTGGAAATATCATCTTTGAAATGAGATTAGCAACTTGATAAAATATCTACTGGTTCTCGAATTGTCATGAAAAATGTGAAAGCATAACCAAGACGAAAATCGGGCGGTCCATTGGTGACTACATTTTTTGGTCTGTTGTTTTTCGCACATTAACCAAAGATTTAAATTCGACATTCGACTGCCGCTCGACGAACTGATTTTCGTCTTGGACATGCTTCCACATTTTTTATTATAATTCGAGAACAAGTGAATATTTCATTATGCTCTTCATCTCATTTCAAAGAGAAGATTCCAAGCTTTAATTCATCGAAGTTTGAATTTTTTCAATTTACATCTCTGAGGCATGGAGGAGTGGAACTTGATATATTGCTGAGATAACCACGAAAAAAGAGAGGTACACTGTTGTTTGCTGAATTATTTAAACGCTATTTAAACGTTCTAATATGATAATGTTTTAATGGCTTACGATGTTTCTTAATTCACAAATTTACAAAAATGGCCGCGAAATGAGTATTTGAATTCAATTTTTTAAAATGCCATGTACATATGTTTTAATTATTTAGCAATGTGTTTGGACACGCTCTTCTTTTTCTATAAAAATTTATTTAAACATTCCAGTGCAAATACATGTTTATTGATTTCTATATTGAGAACTGAGAATCGGATCAGAATATGATTTTTTTAATTATAGGTATTAATTTGTTAATGATTTAGCTATATTGATGCTTACATTTGAAAAAATGGCCGTGAAAGTACCCGCAAATGTCATTGTACAAAAATCATGTTTTTTTAAATATATTAAATTACATAACATGCACTTGAAATCTTCAAATGATATCTCGCCATTTACTATTATTAATAGTAATACTAAATTTTACGTTACATGTATTCACTGAATACATTCTTTGAGAATATAATTTCAGCACGAATTTTATTGGTCAAAAAATGTTAACAAATAAATAGTTATTCGAAAATTGAGTAAATGAGAAAAATTAGTATAAAAGTTAGCGCGCGCGCTTGCGCGCGCACATAATAGTCTAGTAAATATTAAAAGTCGGTGCCGTGAAAGTTCAAAATGATTATTAAGAATAAGTTGAAGAGAAACTACTTACAAACTGTAATTTTTTAATGCTTTTAAAATAATTCAATTTTTTAAATTTACAATTTCAAAATGAAAAAGTGTGAAATTCGGCATTACAATATCAGGGTGTCTAGCGACCCGGAAAATCCGGGAATTTTCTTGAAATCTTGTGCACCTTGAAAAATACGGGAAAATACCGGGAATTCGTGGGCAGATCTGTGAAATATGTGGTCTCAAATTTATATACAAATTTTTATTTTCTGCGGCAAATTATTATTATGAAATTATATGATTGAATGGTAAAAGCGCGTGACGAGTTGAACGTGGTCGATTTATTGCTAACCAATCCGAAGCTGTGAAATCTTTGAAATTTACTAACCAAAATCAGGGGCAGGTAATCAATCTGTCTACTAAAGCCAGGATAAAAGTCAAAGATTTTTTTTATTTTTTCTAGTAAATTTCCCATCGTGTTATCATCCCGAATTTTAAACTTTTAAAATTGAAGCTTAAAATTTTTTAATTTAAACGCTGAATACTCCATGCGTATAAAATGGAATCTCTCAATATTATTCAATGAAATAATTTTAAACGAAATGACATAAAAATCCACGTTTTCATTTTCCATGCTCTAAATGGAAGAATGAATCAGTACATTTTTAAATTTTGAAAATTATATAATTTTGAAGCAATTTTAGGTTAGAAACGTTAAAACTTAAACATTTTTCAATTGATCCTTTAAAACTTTAAAATCAAACACTTTTTAAATTAGAGGTTATTTTTTATGTAAAGTCGTTTTCAAACAATAATTATTCAGTTGTTATTTATAAATTTAAATTAAACAGTTTCAATAGCAACTGCGAAATTTAACAAAACGAAACAATTACGATTCTTACCTGAAAAGGTTAAACTTTTGCACACTAACATTTTAACGATTCAAAGCTTTCTATTTGAAACAATTTGTTTTCAAATTGTTTAGTTTTGAATATTTGATTTATAACTGCTTATTTTAAATAAACGGCCAAATACTGCTAAATATTTAAAAAATGCCTTTTTTTAATTAAAAAATTTTTATTCGCGATGGGTTAAAAATGGAATATTTAAAACTGAAACAATTGTTATGTACCCTGCCTAAAAGTACCTATATACATATGAGCTAATCAATACAATGTGTAATAAATATAATGTACGTCTGTAATTGCGCATGTACTTTCTGGTACTTTCCATGCATAGAAGGTTCTAGAAGTACTGCCATATATAAACCGCCCATTTGGGTCGGTTCCTCAGTCCTTAGTTCTTCACCTCGTCTTCATAGTGTAAAGTTGTCCTCTCCAGTCTTATTCTTTCAATAAAACTATACTATATCTGATTCCAAAGTG
>CAKNYM010051374.1:135502-150298 GCA_932195095.1 Andricus curvator | reverse complement strand
AATTAAACCAAATGAAGTTACCGCTGAAGAGAAAAGAAAATTTTATTGTATGTACGAAAAACTTTAAACTAAATAGTAATCATAAGGAACCAACCAATTTAAAACGAGAGAAAACGTATGTGTTGGCAAGTATAAAAAATTAAAAAAAAAGATTACACTCCACATTGGATAACAGAAATTTTAACATTTATAATAGGAGCAATAACTTCAAAAGTTAAACAATCTGACAGTAGTAAGAAAGTTCGGAAATAAATCGCATGTAAAATGATTGGGATTCGATGATTCTCATAATAGTTGTATCAGTAATTCAAAATTATAAAACACTTTTATGTATTCAAAAATTAAATTATTTATTTAAAAAATTATTATTTAGTTCATGGAAAAATGAAGATTTCTTACAGAATTTTTTTGTTCAAATTATGAAAACCGATTTAATGTGAAGACATCATGGAATCAAAAAGAAAAAATGTCATTGAGAACAAATTTGGAAAATTTTCATTCTGAAAATGTCCGAAATTGAAGTGTTATAAGAATTGTTTCTTATGAAATCTGAATTGCTGCACAACCAAGATATAGCTTTGAAAATTTACTTGGAGGGATTGTCTGAAGCTTGACATCAATGCTTTCTCAATTTATATAAACAAAATTTTAATGAATTTAAGAAAAAGTAATATGAATGTCATAAAGTGTGAAGTTGTTTCAAGTAAAAATACAATTCTTTATTTTATTTATGTTTTGCCAATGAGTGAAGTAATCTGCTGGTATCGATAAACAGCTTGTTTATATTTTTTCTCGTGTTCTAATATCATATGTACCTGAAGCTCCGAACGTTCAAATGAAAGAAATATTTTTCTTCGATTTCTATTTTGCTCATAAATATTGCTGCAGTTGCAATTTAAAATATGCATTATAATTCTGTTTCAATAATAAATTATTTCCAATAAAAGTAAACGAACATTTGAGCACTTTTTCTGGTTTATAAAGTCATCAGTGAAAAAATTCGTTTATTTGAACGTTCAGAACTTCAAGCACATTAATATCATTCTGTATTGAACATTAATTTCACGGAAATTCTGTATTGTAATTATGATGTCGTCATCTGAATGGAATTTTGTTTATCAGAAATTGTTTATTATCATATGGAATATGACACCTCTGGCATATGATGTCGGCGCGCATCAAAGGGGTCATGAGTGAATCAGACAAAATTAGAAACCAATTTTTTAAGTTTAATATGACACCATTGCAATAAGCATTCAATATAACTTATTTCATACATCGCTGAAAACGCAACATTGGTTCATGACATCTGATTTTAGTGAACAATCAGTGCATCAAGATCTCTAAAATCAACACGGCTAAACAAGTCTAGATATTATTAAGTTCTAGATAGTGACGTAGATTTTTAGAACACAAACTCTAATAATGGTTCAACATTAAATAAAAGAGCTCTCAATCACATATCTCATCTTTCCTTCACGCTCGAAACTCGACACGTGGATACAGACTTTAAGATCCTGAATATATGACCTACCATAAGAAATGGTTTATTTATTTAGACTCCTTTCATATATACCTATACTATTCAATTAAATTTTGAATATTTCTTTTTTTTAATTTGATAAATATCATCTTTATTATCTTCAAGTTTTAGAAGGTTCTAAATTATAATCGACGTGTCTATAGACACACGTAAAATTCATTTCTCACAATTGAGCAGTATCATATGATGATGCCATCAAAAAATATTCTATAAACTTAGCACGGACATGAACCACTACAGCTGCAGAATTTTCTCAATGTTTGTCAGGTGGTCAACTGAAAAAAATCAGTCTCGTGGTGAACAATCTCAGACAAATAGTACGTCACCTCAACAAATGCTAAGAACTATTTCTAAAAATGATACAACGTAAATTTATAATATCAAAGAAAGAGACGCTCTATCGCCGCGCCGGACGCCATTCTGGGAAAAATATCGCACGAAATTTAAAAACAAGTGACAAAACAACATACCTGTGTTACACATCGTGTTATAAAATACCATGGATGCCTAAGCAGATAAAAATTAAGCTTACTTAGATAATCAAAGCCAAGTTTTATCTAATATGCCATTTACTTGTTATTTAAAAAATCAAAGACAAGCTCCCATACTTATGACGTAGTTCTAAAATGTTTAAACCATTCGCTTGTCAGCAATATTAAAGGCAATACCGCGAAAGGATTTGTTATTAGAAATATCAAAGAGATGACGTCAGATGAGTGACACATTATATTTCTAAAAATTATACAACGCAAATTGATAACGTCAAAGAAAAAGCCGCTCAACTTCCGGATGCCCTTCTTAGAAAAATGTCGCTGGAAATTTAAAAACAAGTGCCAAACATACCTTTGTTACACATCATGTTATACAATACCATGGATGCCTTAGCTGATAAAAATTAAGCTTACTCAGATAATCAAAGACGGCTTTTATCTAATATGCCATTTCGGCTTTAGAAAGAATCTCAAAAACAAAATCATATTTCTCCTATCAAACGTAAATTAACAATATCAAAGAAAGAGCCGCTCAAACACCGGATGCCCTTCTCGGAAAAAAATGTCGCTCGAAATTTGAAAACAAGTGACAAACAACATTCCTTTGCTGCCTCTAAAAGAATAATACCGATAACGTCATCAACTCTGAATCTTCCAGAAGGTCGGTAACATGTCGGTAACAGGAATATATAGCCAGAAGCGGCTCAGCTCATCTACTATTGTCTAATTTTGGAGTAAATAATTTCTTGACTATTTCTAATTGTGCCACTTTTACATTATTTACAATCAGTAATCAGAGATATAATCCACGGAAAATATGTAAAAAAAATTAGACATATATACGTGCAATCTGGAAATTGACTTAGTAGGTTATATTTACAATTACAGCTACTTCGTAGACTTATTAAAGTACACTTACCAATATGTATAATACAACTTTATAATACACCAAAATATTTATCTTTGTCGGATGGCCACGTTATATTCTTTTTAGTAGTCTCACTTTCAAACTTTTATTTTCGAGAAAAACTCCACTCCAATTTACGCAAAATTGATCTTAACGCGTTGCACTTGCACTAAAAGATAGCGTCAGCAGTCTCCGCTTCTTTCACGTCATTTGAATATTGAGAATTTTCGCAGGTATGGACATTGATTTACAATGTAGCCATAATTCATGATTTCGAATCTTTTGAGTGAAGACCGAGACGCTAACGGTTGCTATGGTAACAAAATGGCGGCCGGTGGCTGAACGCGCGAGTGGGGACGAAACTGGGACCGCTTAAGGCTAGACCGTGTATTCTTAGATCATGTGCTCACGCGCTCACTAGCAGTACTATGAAAGTGGCAGAAGCAACCAACGTTGTGGAGTGGTATTTTTACTTCGGCAGGTCGCAGGACATGTAAAAATCTTGAGATGGCGATGTTGAGGGTTAGTTAACGTTAAATTTCAATTATTATACTTGTGTCTATAGCCTACTGTATTACTTAAAATTGTAAGTTCAAGAGAAGTCTTTTGTTACAAATATCCAGATATGCATTTTAGCAATGTTTGCAATTACCGAAGTGAGAAATTTTGTTTGGACAGGTTGGATAGCGCTTGTTTCAGTAGTTTCAACAATTGCAAATCCAATATTACGTTATTTAATACATCGGCCGCCTGTTTTTCATATTTAAAGTTTGAGCACGTTATTGATAACTGAATTGCAAATGGAGTTTTGCATTAAAAAACTATAAATCATAGTCATTCTACCCAGGTTATGAATAGAATAAACATTTGTCCGTTGTTTAGGTTGAAAAAAAGTTATTAATGCAAATATGTTTGATGATATAGAAACAAAAAAGTCATTTTTAAAACATTATAAAATTAGTCTACACTCGTTCAAAAAATAAAACCTTCATTAATAAACTTCGTTTGAAAAATAGTTTTTCTACAAATTAATACAAGATTCCTTTCTGATGTCTCTTGTATAATTAGGTTATTACACCAACACTGCGTATATTAAAAAAACTGAACGTTGTCGATTGCTGGATACAAAAATTAAAGATCGTCAATATTAACTTGAGGCTGTTTGACTCTAGCTCTAACCTCAAAATTCAAATGCCTTATTGTACTCAATAAATACTAGCATTAAATATTCTTAAAATACTAAACGGTACACCTTTTTTAAATAGAAGTGTGGATACAGAGGGAAAAGCTGTTCACTTTAAGGCTGTTGGAGCGGGGTCTACAAAATTTGCGAAATCTGTGAAGCACTCAAAATTTACCAATAACATTCGATAATTCGGTTTTGAAAATTTTCTAGATCAAGGAAGGGGTTTCGCGGTGGCAGGGCATTGGGTAAATCTTGTTGAAAAAAAAAAAAAAAACGGTAACTGCTAAAACGTGAGAGTGAAATAGTGTAACAACCAGCCCCGTGGTACTCCTTTGGAGGCCTGTAGAAACAATTGTCATGAGAGTTGACCGTGGCCGAGTGGCGATGCCACCTATGCGTTTGGACTAGGTTTGAAAATAATAATGCATGGAAAAATGTTAAAAATTGTTGTTTTTTTTTTGCGATAAAAATAATTTCATCGCACTTTTGCGTACAAGGAAATGAGTTTTACGGTTTTTGAAATCTTTTAAAGTAATAAGTACTGGAGAAAATTTTGAAATTAATTGGTTTTAGACGTTAATATTAAATTCAAACATGCACATTCCCCGAAAATGAAAATCTAATTATTCAAGTAATAAATCGCAGAGGGGCATGGTATAAGAATAAAAATATTAATGGATTAAATTATTTGAGTAGCAAAAAAATTATTTATCTGCTATTAACCTTAACACGTAACTTATTGTATATACATATAATCGTTCAATTTTCAACGACAAGAAATACAAGGTAATTGTGTGGATTTAAAAATAATAAAATGGTTAATAAATATGAAATTGCCATTTTTTGTTTCTTTATTTAATTGAAAATTGAAATTAATATTATATTTTTAATTTCTTTTGAAATAAATACTTTGTATTTAGATTTAACATTTTGTGTAAATTTTAAACGTGGTTTCTTTTTAAAAGTAGACAACATTTCGTATTTGGTTTCTTCATAAATACACTGTAATAAATAAATACATTATATAACATCGATTATTGCATAAGTAGCTTGAATTAAAGAAATGATTAAAATTGCTTGTTTTCAGTCCGATATAGATATGTAAATATTATTTGTGTCTTTATGTTTTTAACAAAGTCTTTTTTTATCTCAGTCAATATTGCCAAGAAGTTGTCAGATTTGGACTATGACTTTTTTTTTTAAATGGGACTTTAATGTACCAACTGAAGTATTTTTTTAGCAATATTTAACACCTAAAATAAAACGAAATTACCAATTTCAGAGATCAAGAATAATACTTGTAGTGTATATAAATTTTAAAACGTAAAGTATGTCTTCTGCAGTGTTTCTGAGTGGAACGAGTGGAATATTAAATTTCGAAATTATTTTAAAAATATTTAGAGTGGACGTAGAAATCTTTAACAAAATATAGAATTTTTTTTCGACTTCTATTTGGCAGTGTATCAACATTTTTAGTTTTATTCTTATTTTACCCGAATCGTTAAAAAAGTAACGCGAATATCATGCGATGCCCATTTTGCAAAATTTTCATAATCTTACAAACAAATAATATTCTTGTGCTTATATGAACACTAACACAGGAATACAATGTTTTTTTTAGGTTCTTTAAAGTGATTCTTTTTGTGTTCTATCGTAAATATCAGTTACCGAGTGGAAACAAAACTTCATGGACAGACTTTTAAGCATAATTAAACACCTTTAGAACTGATAGATTTATATCTATTCCTAATTTTTAGATTTCTCATCTTAATATAAATAATTACTATACGCATTCTTGGAAACTCATACGGACTGTAAGAAAAATGATTTAATTAGGAAAGGCGTATCTTCTTATGACCGTTACGAAAAAGTATTACAGGAAATTCATTAAAGGCCAGTAATGAATTTTTTCGCGATCATAGAAATAATTATAGGAAAGTGAGCCTGTTGAAAATTTTGGAAAGGAAATTTCTACCAGGGAATTATAGAAAAGCATAATATTAAATATTTAAATAATTAGTGCAAAAATTATAAGAAAGTATTAATTAATCATTTATTTCGAACTTTCCACAGAAAAGTACATAAAAATTGACATATTTAAAAGAAGCTTCGTTTAACAGTGTAAGTATAATGAAACTTAAAAGGTGTGGATGTCTTATATTTTTTGCAATTATTTTAATATTATAGATTCCAATAATTATTTTTCTATAATTGCTCCTGAATTTATTATATTATTAATTAATTATTCAGTTAATTATTTAAAAAGTTAATGATTGTTGAATTGTTATTCAAATTAGACAATTATATATATATATATATATATATATACCATTAAGCCATTTCCCTTTCGGCGAGCCTCAAGGGGTAAGCGTGACACTACCCGATTCGGGTAGTGTTTCTAGGTGAATAGTTTCTTGTAGTAAATAACTACAAGTGTGGGCTCACTACACCCACCACCGCCAACAGCAACGCAGTAGTATCAGACGGTCACCCATCCAAGTACTAACCGCGCCCAACACTGCTTAACTTCAGTGATCTAACGGGAACTGGTGTTTCCAGCGTGGTATTCATGTTAAATTATTTATTGAATTTAAATATCAATAATTTCAAGGACAAAATCCTATTATGTTTATAATCGCGAAAAAATTATGGGAAATGCATTACAGGCCTATAATAAATTTCCTATGATAGGAGGAGGATATAATTCCTATAATCTTTGAATAAATTCAAATATCAATAATTAGAAGGAAAAAATCCTATTATGTTCATAACCGAGAACAAATGATAGGAAATACATTACAGATCTGTAATACTTTTTCGTACGATAATCTAATTTTGGAAGTCATATAAAATAAAAATATTGATTTTTAATTAAAGTTAATTTTTTACTGATTGTTATTAAGCAAAAGAGTTCAAGCGTAAATTATTAAATTATGTTATAATTTGCTTATAGTTGTAGTATACCATTAAGCCATTTCCCTTTCAGGGTAGGCGTGACACTACCCGATTCGGGTAGGGTTTCTAGGTGGATAGTTTCTTGTAGTAAATAACTACAAGTGTGGGCTTACCACACCCACGATGTGCCAACAGCACTCAGTTTTCTCGAATGGTCACCCATCCAAGCACTAACCGCGCCCAACGCTGCTTAACTTCAGTGATCTGACGAGAACTGGTTTTTTCAGCGTGGTATGGCTGTTGGCATAGTAGATAATCATTTATTAAAATGATCATACTTAAACATAAAATAAAGCTTCACTTTATAACCTTCTCGTTGAATAATTTCTTGCCACCGTTTGCGCACTTTTTTATTGTTTGGTGCTCTAAAAAAACTGATTTTGTCAACATTGTCTTGCGCGCGATTGCTCCGCTACCCAGATTTGTAGCCTGACACTTGCAGGTAACCATTTTGTTGACACTGATTATATATTACATATATGCAAAAATTCACAAAAACTTTACCTTCATCTTTCTGATAAAAAAACCGTGAGATATTTGTTTAATACCGTTTATTAAATAAAAATTGAGCAATGTTTACATGCTTACCATGCATTCAGAGGTGCAGTAGCCCAAAGGCATAGGTGGTACACTTTCACTTCAGAGTACCACGGGGCTGGTAACAAAGAAGTGAAGTGTGAAGGAAGCCGACTGACAGCTGATGGCGCTGATAACTTGCCCGCACTGGATCGTACTACGTAAAAATGCACTGTCGGTAAAAGTCGCATCTGTTTCGGCGGGAATTTTAAATTTGAATAAAAAATGCAATCTGTGATTTTTTTTATTGACAAGTCCGAATGATTGGCGAATGCAACAATATCAGTGCAATTTGAATAAATAATTAATTGAATTATTTACAAATCGTCTCTTTACATAAATTATAATTTTAAAACTCATATAAAATTATAGACTTATCGTTGTATATATTTGTTGTGTTGTAACGTACAAGAAAAATATGAAAATGGCGCACTACGTAGAATCGTATAAATAAGGTAAGTATTGTACAATGTACACCCTATGCTTGCTTTATAGAACAATAATATTACTCGCATTACCAGAATTTAAAACGCCCTCAGAAAGGCACTCTCATACACATAACACAGTTAGAAGCCTCACAAAAATTTGCTATTACTAGGGAGAAAATTATGATTTGTATATATTTGAGGAGAAATGTAAATTTCTTATTGAAAATATCCAAATCTGCAAACCTTTTCAGACATTTTTAAATCATCTTCCCATTCTTTTCCTCTTTACGTTAAAAATTAATGTGTGAAGTTTCATCAAAATCGAAAAAATTTTAACCGAGCCGCAAAGACAAAAAAAAGTTAAAAAAAAACAACCAAAAATAGGGTTTTTTCAAATTTACTTCACAAATGTGAGTCGTATCGAAAAAACAACTCGTAAAAAATGTTGTTGGTGATGCCGAAATACATCTTTTATGTTAAGGACGTTTTTTTATCAGAGCAACAATTTGCATGTTTTTAATCTTGCTTATTAGAGAAGCCCTAGAAAAATATGAAATAACATTCCTGTTCTATAAAATGTCATAAAGGTCGGTTTTGAGATATTATTTTTAATTTTCGGAAATTTATTTATTTCTTTAATAATTGAGTTAATAAATTCCTTAAAAAATTGAGTTTGAATTAAGATTTGGTTTTAAAAGAGGACATCAACTTTCTCGATTCTATGGTAGCCCTGATGAAGCCATGTTTCTGTCCTTCGGTGACTGATCCGCTGGCTTCAGTAATTAGCTTCACTGTCCTTTCCACCGCTTGCGTATGGCACGGAAATTTTTTTTAATCGGCTGGTGTTTCACCTTGTTGATCAACCATAATTTTAAGCATGTCTGATGTTAAGTGTGCTAAGATCGGAGGCTCTGCGACTTCTACTTCATCCCAGTCTATGAGATTCATATAATCTGTGGCCTCAAAATTTAATTTTGGCACAAAAAAAGATCGCACAACTGGCTTAGGTTTTGGCTTTTTCGGCCTCCCGCGCTTTCGAAATCCAGAAGTTGCTACCTGTGGTACTGCTTGCGTGTTAGCAGTTTCTCTGGCTTTCGGAATAAGATTTCGGGTCTCCTGCCGCACTTCCAGCCTTTCATCAGTGATTATCGACAAAAGAATGTTTTCCGAGTGTCCGAAAAAAGGCATTTTTTTGTATTGGTTTAGCTACTATTGCCGTTAAATCATCGGGTAAGTACCTGGTCAGACGAATTAATTTAAATAAATTTCTGCCGCCATCTGAGATGGAGTCGTGCACTTTAATCGTAAACCACTCTCGTAATCTGAACCAGTGAAATTGTCACTGGTTGAATTAGTATTTTTTAATTATCAATGGTGAACCAGTGATTTACCGACATTGAGTGGGTGAACCAGAAAGTGACTTAACTAAAAGCGTTACTGAAGATACCATTGACGCCAAGTGATAGATTTAACAAGTGATATACTGATATAGCGCTCCACGCGGACAAGACATGAACCTCCATCCTCTGGTACGCGTGTCGTCGGTCGGGTCTTTGCATTTATCGAGTGAAAACGAACTTTATTGTGTACTAGTGTTTGTGTTATAAATATTTGGGGCCTGGCTGCAATAAGCAGGAGATATGTATAATGTCTTTCGCTTGAAAGTGGGGAGGCCCCTGGCCACTTGTGTTTAACTTTGACCAACCTTTGACAGAATGGCGGGGCTTCCAACGGTTAGGCGCAATACATTATATCTTATTATATTGCAGTCTGGTCCTCATTGATTGTTGTGAGAGTAAAGTACGGTTTTTAAAAGATAATTTTGTAAAAGTTAGCACTAAGGTCACCTCATCTCTGAAAAAAGTGATGAATGGCTGTTTCAACCAGTGAGATTTCACTGGAAATCAGTGAAATTTCACTGGTACATTTTAAGAGACCACATTGGGGTGTAAACTCTGTAAACCGTGGCGGAAGAATCGTAAAGAGGTTCCGTTCCGATCCTTTCCGAATTGTGTGGGACCTTTGTTTCCTATTTCTTTCCGAACGTCGAACTGTCCCATGAACCTTTCCGAGTCTTTCCGATTGTTCCACTCTCCGGCTTCTTTCCGATCATTTCCGAATAACTCCCCACTTTACTCTTTCCGAATGTATCCAATTTCTTTCCGAATCGAATAAAAAAAATATATATTGTAATAATAATATATTTTTATCTTCGAAGCATTTTAAATTGCAGTAATCCTATTGATTTCTGTTGAATCCAGCGAAAGCGATTCCTAAAAACCTAGAAATAGAGAAATTTCATAACTCAGAAAGCCTTTTTGACTTTCGTACGTTACGTACATTATTGCTGGGCATTATAACATCTAAACTTTCTAAATTTCAAATATTCCATTTACCCATCTCTCATTTGTAATTACTACAATAAGTCCTTTATAAAATTCCTTGTTTTTATGGTAAAAGTAATACACTATAAAAAATATAAATTGCACTGAGCTGGACCGAATGATGAAAAGCCATAAGAAGCGTCACTTTGATCGATTTCCATATTCACAATAAAAAAACAGGTTTACTGAAAAAGTAACTGAGCCCGCAATAACTTTTTACTGCAAACACTAGAAAGCACTATGGGAAAATAGGATTATCCTAAATTTGTTGTGATTTCAATCAAGAATCTTCGGGAATGCTCTGACAGCATCTCGTCGTCCCTGCTTCTCTCCAGCGCCATTTTGATCTAAGATTGTCACTTACTCACTCACTCGCTTCCAGTTGTGCAATCGATAAACCCAATCGATAGTAGGTATTCGATTGCACTGATACTCGACTGAACCAAAACAATTGAATGTCATTATAAGTTTTAAAAAATGTCGTTAATGAGCGTCAACCTCTGCCAATGATAATGATTCTTGTAGATCTCACAAAAAATATAATCACATTTAATTGCTTTGCTACAAGTGATGTTTGGTTCAATCGAGCTTAGTGCAATCGAATACCTGCCATAATAGATATGAATGAAATCAAAGAAACAAAATGGCGACGCAAGAGACACTGATAGCGATTTTCCAAAGATTTTTGTTTAGAATCACAAAAATTTTCGGAAAATACCTATTTTCACACAGTGTTTTCAGTCAAACATTATTTTGTGCAGTTATTCTTGGAGTAAATCTGTTTTTTTTAGTGTCAGTATAGAAATGGAGCCAAGTGATGCTTGTACAAGTCCAGCTTAGGGCAAATTATATCTCATATACAGTTTTTTTTACAATACAAAAAAGCAATTTTATGAAAAAAGGAAATACAGTAATTAAAAATGATAGTTGCGCAAATGGAATATTTGAAGTGTGGAAGTAAAAAAGGCTTTCTTAATATAGTTATGCAGAAGAAGAAAATTCGAACATTAAAGTTAATTTGATTAATTTGTTGAAAATTCAGCAATTTTGTTATAAATTCATTCTTTTTGGTAGAAAATTCAACTGTTTTGTTGAAAATTGGTCTTTTTGGGTTAAAAATGCATATATTTACGTAGAATTTGCACCTTTTTGTTTAAAAATCATAACTGTTTGATTGAAAATTAATCTGTTTCATCTTTTTTTGTTGAAAATACAACAACTTATATTTGAAAGTGAAACTACTTTGTTGAACATTTATTTTTTTTGGTGATGATCCATCATTTTAGTTAACAAATCTTTCTTTTTCATAATATAACCATAATTTGTCGAAAATAATCTTTTTGTTTGAAAAATTTCATATTTGGTTAAAATTTATATTATTCAATTGAAAATTCAACTATTTGATTAAAAATTTTAACTATAAAGTTGAAGATTTCCTTAAAAACTCAAATATTTGTTTGAAAATTTCTGAATAAATATATGTATATATATATATATATATATATAATAAGAACATGAATACAAATATATTAATTATTTTTATATTTATTTTAGTTATTACATTCTCATTCTAATGAGAAGGTATTGGTTTTATGTAAAATTTGACATAGTCGGTTTTCATCAAATCTCCACGTTTTGAGACCCCCTGAACTAGAAAAACGATTTTTACGAAGGTGTCTGTCTGTAGTCTGTCTGTCTGTCTGTCTGTAGCCACGATAACTTTCGAAAAAATGATCAGATTTGATTGAGCTTTGGCACACTTTTTTATGACCGAAAAATAGAGAACGAGTTCGTTAACCAGCTATTTTGGATGAAAATCCAAAAAGTGAGCACATTTTGAAAATTTTTGAGACCACTTTTTTGGAAGATTTGAAAATTTTATGTACGGTTATTAGTAGTACGCAAAATGACGAACAAAATATTCTTATGACTTTTCGTGATAAAAAAAAAAATTACTGGAGTTATAGCATTTTCAAAATTCCAAAAAACAAACGAAAATGAACATTTTAAGCCGAAAAACGCACGATATGAAAAAAAGTCAAGAGGAGAAAAACGTTGATTCCTGAACACCCTATAATATTTTCATAACAACTTTTTGAATTTTTTGAAAAATAAAAAATTCAAATTTTGATCGCACAAAAAATTAATGAAAAATCAAAAAAGCCATTTTGCTGTAAAACTATGCAAGATACCAGAAAAGGTCATCTCACCAAAATTGTGCACATAAAAAAGATCTACAAATTTCTTATCATTCACTTTTTGATATAACGCGTAGTTTTTGTTTTATTCGTAAAAAACAGCATTGAAAATAGAAAAATCAAATTTTCAGACGAATATTACCAGCTACGAAAAAATGACCAAAACAAAATTTGTTCATCCAAGGAAGAGGTACAAATTTATTGTGACTCATGTTTCGATAGGATGCGTGGTTTTTGTTTTATTCGTGAAAATAACATTGACAGTGAAAAAAATCAAATTTTTGAAAAAACAATGCAAGGTACGAAAACATATAAATGAACAAAAATTGTGCATTCAAAAAAGACTTACACACCCGTAATCAATTTTTGTGGTAAGAATATATTCAAAATGAAAAAATTAACTTTTTTGATAAACGGCACAAGCTAAAATAAAATGTTAACTAATAAAATTTGTCGCCTGAATTATATCATTACTTTTCATATGAAATCAAATACAAATTTAGTAATTTGTATATGAAGAACATATAACACGAGGCACAAAGTGCGCGCTCAGTGTATTTACCAAATCGCACGCCGTAAGTGCGCTCAAACTTTTTTGTTTCTATCATACGGTTCAAATGATTTTCAAATCAAATATCGAGCGCGAGTGTCTGGATGAGAATGTGTTCCTTAAGGTCGATAGAACCTTGAGTAAATAAAGTTCCTTTTCAGTCTAAAATAAAAATAAATTTAACAATCACTTAATATGTAGAGGTTTTGATAATTTTATAATATTTGCAAACAAACTTTTTCTTTTCATCGTAGTCGAACACGAAGTTCAAAAATCTAGAGGAACCGAGCGTAAAGCGCGATGTAGATACGCCCGAGCGCGTAGCGCGAGGTGAATACATAATCGAGCGCGAAGCGCGAGATCCAACAGTCGCGCGCCCTAGGCGCGCTCAAACTTGCGAGCGAAGGGAGCCGCGCGCGAAGCGCGCCATGAGAATGTGCCCGCGAAGCGGGCAGATTTTATTTCTTTTTATATTCCATTATATTCATACATTTATTTCAATTAATATTCAATTCATTTTAATTTTTAAAAAAATTTCATGAATTTATTATTAAATTATGTGTTATTATTTATTATATTTATTTATTTAAAAAAAATATATATATATACATATATAATAATTACATCATTTAATTTATATTTTACATTGTACATTTATTCGGAAAGAAATCGGAACATTCGGAACGAACATAAAGTAGTGGGACATTTATTCGGAAAGAAATCGGAAAGGTTCAGAAAGAAGTAGATGCAGTGGGACACTTCGGAGAAAGTTCAGAAATACGTCAGAAACCTTCGGAAAGAGAGGCATTCGGAAAGAAATCAGAAGCAAAGGTCCCATAAAATTCGGAAAGAGTCGGAACGGAAACTTCTTTACGAGCCTTTCCGTTTCTTCCGCTAGGGAAGAAGGACAACCATCGCTATCAATTTTGCACAAGGATCTCCAGTGGAGACGTAGAGCCTCAAAACCCGGTTGGCTCCTTCTGTATGTCTTCATATGGTATATTCTGAAAATCACAAATAGGCAATATTCAACAATTTTTTAGTGCTTTCCCTATAGGACCTGAAAACGCAATCGGGGCCGTAGTTTTACCATCCAAACTTTCGAAGAGATGACGAAAAGGAAGCTCATTACCATTCAATTTGCATATCGACTATTGTAATGGTCTCTCTAGCAACACTTCAATCCTCATATTGATTTCATGCTCCCACCCAGTATTCACAGAAGTACCGTCGCAGCCAATCACTCGAAACTTTTTAAGATCAAATGTAGATCCATCTGAATCAGTTCTCATTATGTAATACGCGTGATCTTATTAGGTCCAGTTTTCACTTTAGTTTGATCTTTACGACTATCATAATATCGCCCTTCAAGGTTGATAGTGTTGGACTGCGAACTGACTACATCTTGGCGGTTTTTTATTCTACTTCGCCATGTTTTACTTCGATCAACTACCGAGGACATTTTGTCATGGGTTTTGTCATTTTGTCATTCCATGGTCCCGCAAAGCAGCCGTCGCAATAGCAGTTGCAGCTGTGCTCGGTACATTGTACCGATCAGCCTCTCGTGCTACTGTTGGC
>CAKNYM010051374.1:77925-135402 GCA_932195095.1 Andricus curvator | reverse complement strand
TATATATATATATATATATATATATATATATATTTATTCGGTTTTCGGTTTCGATTCCTTTGGAATAGAACCGAAGGGCCTATCACAAAGCCACCGAACGCGTCCTCGGGTTGCGGATAGAGGGTCCCTGTACCAAGGGTTTCTGCTGAATATGGTTACAATAATTAATAAGCAGTCGCGGACAATTGTCCAGGGATGGTCCCGAAGGAATAACTCCTAAGCGAAGGCGTAACAACCGTGCCGAAAGCTGAATGGCACCTGGGTTAGGTGTCTCAAACGGTGACTCT
This sequence comes from Andricus curvator, assembly GCA_932195095.1. Lineage (NCBI taxonomy): Eukaryota > Metazoa > Arthropoda > Insecta > Hymenoptera > Cynipidae > Andricus > Andricus curvator. Next base: position 135,115 of record CAKNYM010051374.1, on the reverse strand, counting down.
GGGATACCTGGCGACCTCTCAGAGTATCAGCCTTATCCTTGCACGCGGGGCTTTACAAGGATGGACTAAACCTTTCTAGAAATTATCGTGTGACAACGAAGAACGTCACCTTCCAGAGGGGCGTCTTTCAAGGTGATACCATGAGCCCTTTGCTTTTTTGCATCACACTTCTGCCTCTATCTCTCGCACTACGAAATTCTCCTGGATACCTCTGTGGCGATACTAATCAGTGGGATGGACTTTGGCTTGGACAAGTGTGCCAAAACTCATCTGAAGAAAGGAAAGATTACTGGCGTTCCCAGGGACCCTGAGCTTGTGGATATAAGTGTTATCAGGCATCTTAATACTGGAGAGACCTATACATACCTAGGCGTGCCTCAAAACCGCATTCAGGACGTAACATCAGTGAAGGAGTCTCTCTGAAGCAGTTTGGGGTAGTTCAATGGACGAAGAACGAGCTTAAGGCCCTTGATGTCACTACACGTAAGATCATGCATATGCATAAAAGCTTGAATATCAATTCGTCAGTTCCGCGATTATATATTTCACGCCGTCAAGGCGGACGCGGACTTCTGAATCTCCAGTGTCTTCATAATCGGATTGTTCTAAGTACATCTTACATCGTTGCGAATGGCAGAGATCCTCTCCTAAAGATGGTCAGGAACCACGAGATGATTGGCGAAGGAGCGTTCCTTTACAAAGCCGCGGAGCAAGCGGCCGAGACCCTTGGCCAAGAGCTACTCGACAAGAAAATGCACGGAAACTTTCACAGAAATGTAGAAAAACAGTCCTTGTCGAAGGAGCAAACTTTTGCTTTCCTCAAATCATCAGGGCTTAATTCAGGTACAGAGGGTTTTATTTTCGCATGTCAGGACGGTTTCATTTCCACCTTAACATACCGTAACCGCATTTTATGTCAAGAAGTTCCTAGTGATAGTTGCAGAGCGTGTCATGCACACGCTGAGTACCTAGAACACATACTATCAGGGTGTCCGACCCTCGCAGGAACGACGTATATCTATAGACATAATGCGGCCCTGAGAGTGCTTTATTACCATCTTTGTCGCTCTTACGGTGTTGGCCGCGACCCTGCCCTGCCGAACGCTCCAAGGGAGATAAGAGTCGATTGTTCGAAACGAGAAGTGCCAAATTTTCTGGAACTACGATTTTCGGGCAGCAGTCTCCGTTGCGCACTCGAGGCCTGACATTGTTCTCCAAGACTTCGAGAAAAGAACTATATTCGTGATCGAATTCTCGGCTCCGTCCGAATACATCACTGCAAAGGAGAAAGAAAAAGAGGAGAGGTATCAAGACCTGAAAAGAGAGCTACAACGACGATGTAATTTAAAAAAAAAGTTAAACAACCACCGCAGGGTTCCACTAAGAGCAACTGCCATCCAAAAAATGTCAATAGCCCCCAGTAGCACCGCGGTAAATCACACCCATGGCCACGTCTCACAACCGTGAGATGGGTGGTCATAGGCAACGACGAAATCACAACGACAGGCCGGCGAAACCCTCGTGTGTCTTGAGGACACGAAGCGACCCAAGGATGACAGCCTTCTGCATCCATCTCGCAAGTGCCTTGGCATATTTTTGGCACGCGGGTATGGCTTTAAGGTTACGAACCAGTGATAGTTTCGCACCTCCGAGAGCACCTATCACAAGGACAATTACTTGTACCGAATATTTTGGGTACAGTCGTTGTAGCTCTCTTTTAAGGTCTTGATACCTCTCCTCTTTTTATTTTTCCTTTGCAGTGATGTTGTGTTCGGACGGAGCCGAGAATTCGATCACGAATATAGTTCGTTTCTCGAAGTCTTGGAGAACAATGTCAGGCCTCGAGTGCGCAACGGAGACTGCTGCCGGAAAATCGTAGTTCCAGAAAATTTGGCACTTCTCGTTTCGGACAATCGACTCTATCTCCCTTGGAGCGTTCGACAGGGCAGAGTCGCGGCCAACACCGTAAGAGCGACAAAGATGGTAATAAAGCACTATTAGGGCCGCATTATGTCTTTAGATATACGTTGTTCCCGCGTGGGTCAGACACCCTGATAGCATGTGTTCTAGGTACTCAGCGTGTGCATGACACGCTCTGCACCTATCACTGGGAACTTCTTGACATAAAATGCGCTCACGGTATGCTAAGGTGGAAATGAAACCGTCCTGGCATGCGAAAATAAAACCCTCTGTACCTGAATTAAGCCCTGATGATTTGAGGAAAGCAAAAGTTTGCTCCTTCGACAAGGACAGTTTTTCTACATTTCTGTGAAAGTTTCCGTGCATTTTCTTGTCGAGTAGCTCTTGGTGAAAATTTTCAACCTCTGTTTTCTTCACTTTGGTTTTTAGAAGTGAAGCATCTAGATGAAGTAATGCACTCTCCTCACTTCTGATGTTAAAATTCAGGCCAAGGGTCTCGTCCGCTTGCTCCGCGGCTTTGTAAAGGAACGCTCCTTCGCCAATCATCTCATGGTTCCTAACCATCTTTAGGAGAGGATCTCTGCCATGCGCAACGATGTAAGCTGTACTTAGAACAATCCGGTTATGAAGACACTGGAGATTCAGAAGTCCGCGTCCGCCTTGACGGCGTGAAATATATAATCGCGGAACTGACGAATTGATATGCAAGCTTTTATGCATCTGAATGATCTTACGTGTAATGACATTAAGGGCCTTAAGCTCGTTCTTCGTCCATTGAGCTACTCCAAACGAGTAGAGTAGAACCGGGACGGCAAGCATGTTAGTCGCAGATACCTTGTTCAACGCCGACAGATTGGAAGACCAAATCTGTCGAAGAAGAGGCTTCTATCTGCTTCGGAGAGATTCCTTCACTGATGTTACGTCCTGAATGCGGTTTTGAGGCACGCCCAGGTATGTATAGGTCTCTCCAGTATTAAGATGTCTGATAACACCTATATATCCACAAGCTCAGGGTCCTTGGGAACGCCAGCAATCTTTCCTTTCTTCAGATGAATTTTGGCACACTTGTCCAAGCCAAAGTCCATCCCAATCTCCCCTGTGTAGTTCTTGACAATATTTATAGCAGTTTGAAGTTTGCTTCTACCAGAGGCATAGATCTTCAGGTCATCCATATAAAATACATGAGTGACCTTGTGCTCGCGCTGATTAGTGTCGCCACAGAGGTATCCAGGAGAATTTCGTAGTGCGAAAGATAGAGGCAGAAGTGTGATGCAAAAAAGCAAAGGGCTCATTGTATCACCTTGAAAGACGCCCCTCTGGAAGGTGACGTTGTTCGTTGTCTCACGATAATTTTTAGATGAGATAGTAAATCTCGTTTTCCAAAGAGGCATCAATCTCTCTATGCATCTCACTATGTGTGGATGTACCTTCAAGCTTTCCAACAGACATATCATAAGTCTATGAGAGGTTGAATCGAAAGCTTTCCGGTAGTCAATCCAGGCCATTGACAGGATGCACTGATGGGCTGCAGCGTCTTTACAGACACACCTGTCAATTAGCAGGTTCTCTCGACAGCCTGCTACACCTTTTTTCGAGCCACGTTGTTCGTACATCTCTCGCCATACAGGCTCAATTCGTCGAACAATCCTGTTGTTGAGAACAGCTGTAAAGATCTTATACAGCGTGTTCAAACAAGTTATTGGCCTGTAATTCTCTGGGTTGGACAAGTTGCCTTTTTTTGGCAGGAGTATAGTGCGCCCTAACACCAGCCACTGCGGAATGGGCGTCTCCGACTTTAAATATGAGCTGAATATGCGGGCCAAATGTTAGTGTGTAAAAGTAAACTTCTTCCACCAAAAGTTCTTGATACAATCTGGTCCAGCAGCGGAAAAGTTCTTCGTGCCTCTAAGTGCTTTTTTCACCTCTTCGGCAGTGATTGATGGACATTCCTCCTCAGATTTTATGAGGTTGTCGCAAAACTCTTTGAAGCGGATGATATTGTCAGTATCTTCTTTCAACTCTAGTGTTTTCGGGATCTTGTACACCTCTCTCCAAAAAGTCTCTACCTCCTTGGGCTTGAGTGGATTTTTTACAGAAACAGGTAGATGGCTGAAGAGTCGCGATGGGTCAGCGAGAAACTGTTGATTCTCCCTGATCCATCTCTCCCTCTTCTGTATTCTCCTGCTTGCGTCAGATAACAGCCGTATTGTGTCAATATGCTGCTTGATTGTCAGCAGCTTTGACTTGTTTAGTGTGTGTTTGAAGATTCTTAGTTCTTGGGCGAACTTTCGAACCCTTTCCGTAAACGGTCTACCAAATGTTATGTAGTCAATCACACATTAAACACGGGACGCATTCTGTCTTGCCCATCCAATCTTCTTGTTCAGTTGATGCAAGCGTCTTTTGGTCTTTTGATCCATCGTCGGTTTCAGCCTTCGATTTGAATCAGCCAAAGCTCTCGCAGCACCGTAAACTGAGCAATTGATGGTCCAGAGGTCGGACTCTTGCGAGATATCTCCACGAAGGATGGCATCCATTTCAGCCAGATCTTGGGGCTTAGGAGGAACTTGCATGTTAATGTTCCTTCTTGTAATGAAATTGCGGCCATCTCTCAGAAGGTGCCTGCTTTCTGTGGTTGGTCTCAATGTCGCTTCCTCATCTTCGTCTGCAGCTTCATAAAGCAGCGGTTGGGGAAGCGCTCCGCGTACATATTCATTTTTCCGGAGGTTGTCGGCTTGATTTCGCAAAGACTGATGCGAAACGTGCTGAAGCTCTGGGTGTTTCTGGCACCACAGAGTGTGCATACGCGCCATAAAGCCTCGGCGAACAGGGATAATGCTGGCATCGTAGCAGTCTAACAAGTCATCCTTGAGTTGATCCGTCCACTGAATGTGGGCGTTTCGCCGGTTCGTCGTCGTGTTTCCATCTAAATTATTTTCAGCACCCCGAACTCTAGGCTGATCGGCATGGTTTGCCGACCCATTGTCGGGTGCTCTGCGCGTTCGATTGTCTTGAACCGCATCTACAACATTTTGGTGTTTTGTTGGTTTCATTGTTGTTCCCACGAGCAGCTAGGGAAAGGGTTAGTCCATCCTTGTAGAGCCCGGCGTGCAAGGATAAGGCTGATACGCTGAGAGGTCGCGCGGTATACCAGAGACACCGTTTGAGACACCTAACCGAGGTGCCATTCAGCTTTCGGCACGGTTGTTACGCCTTCGCTTAGGAGTTATTCCTTCGGGACCACCCCTGGACAATTGTCCGCGACTGCTTATTGATTATTGTAACCATATTCAGCAGAAACCCTTGGTACAGAGACCCTCTATCCGCAACCCGAGAACGCGTTCGGTGGCTTTGTCATAGGCCCTTCGGTTCTATTCCAAAGGAATCGAAACCGAAATATATATATATATATATATATATATTGGGATCTTTTCTTGGTTTCGGAGGCAAGATGTCTTCATCGCACGAGGAAGTTTTTCTCAAAGAAGATGATGATTCAAAAATATCCTCCATTTCTGGTAGCGGGATTGCTTTCAAAAAAGTTTTCATTTCAGAAGAATTTTTTGTCATCCTGAGTAAGTACTTTGATTTCCTTTCTTCGATTCTATTTATCCTATTAGTAACTGCAGATTCGACATTAGACATGAACATATGTCTAGTTGTGCGCTGATCAAGTAAAAACTCTCTATGGTAGAAATCTTGGTCGTGAATTTACATTTGAATAATCATTGCGTTTGCAAGCTGCGATGTCAAAAAGAGTTTTCCCGATCTTATCATTGTATAAGCTCAACTTCTTTTGAAAGGAGGCTTCGGCTTTAGTTCTCTTGTGATACTTCATGAAATTGCTACAAGAATCATGAAGCTTTCTTACAAGAAAAATAATTCGCTGTTCTGGAACTATAGGGAGGGAGGACTTAAACCAAATTTTTTCGAGATCATTCAACAAAAGATTCACAATTTCGGAAGAAGACGGCTGCATGACTTTCTTTTCTGACAGCAAAGATAGTCTATGTCACAAGTGCAGCCTGACCCACGATCGAATGGCCATTTTCAGGATCTACCAGTTTTTTTTATGGGAAACTGAGAGAAAATTTATGACCCCTTGAAAGAAAATATTAGTTGGAAGGGTATGGTTCATGAACCTAAACCTCGAGGGCCCCATTTTTTTCTGCTCGGCAAGATGCAACTCTTTGAGGCACGTCGAATCAGGTAAAGGATGGGGATCCTTCTTGACAGTTCTTTGAAAGCTGAGTAGATCCGACCTATTGGCCCGTGATCGCTAGTAGATACAGGATCTATCTTTGGAGACCCCTGTTTCAAGTACAACTTTTTCCGTAGGCAATGATATGTCACTAAGTTTCGAGGTATATTCGAGCAATGTGCACCTAACTCTACCTCTAGTTTTCGGAGCCATTTTCTCGAAAACGTTCTCGCTTAATGATAGCTTTATTTTTGCTATTTGTTCGCTCTAATCAAAAATCAAAGATGCCAATGTGGTGCCGCTAAGAACGCCAGATTGTAACTGAGGACCAGTGGTGGATTTAAGAAAAAAGGCCTAGTCAGTGCTGGGGTGTTTCTGCTGGAAGGGGGCCCTTCTGCTAGGGGGCCCAGTCAGTAATGTACTTTTGCTGCCCGTTAAATCCGCTACTGCTGAGGACAGTTCACCGAAGCGGTTGCTTGACGGTCAAACAAATGAAGATCGCGTAAAAGAAAACAGTCGACTATGACTGTTTTGCGTACTCATATTTATGCAGGTTTTCGCGTAAATATTTTTGATTCACGTGGCCAAAGACGAGGCAGCATGCGTTCATACTTCACGTCCAAAACCGACCTTTATGACATTTTATAGAACGGGAATGTTATTTCATATTTTCCTAGAGTTTCTCTAATAAGCAAGATTAAAAACAGATGCGATTATAAAAAAAAAATTTGACCTTTTTTTACCTATTTTTTCATTTTTCCCGAAAACGGTGGCTTCAATCAAAAAACTTCCTCAACATAAAAGAAAAATAAAATAAAAATCCTAGTTTTGTGTTTTTTGACATATTTTGTCTTTGCGGCTAGGTTAAAAATTTGTTGATATTGATGAAACTTCGCACATTCATTTTTAACGTAAAGAGGAAAACAGTGGCACCCCAGTCCCTTTTATTTTCGAAAATTTGTATTTTACGCTAAACCCTATTGTCCACATACAATGAGATATCGATTTTAAAGTTTTGAGAAGGAAATAGAAGGTACTAATTAATTTTATCTGGTCTAACGTTTTTTTTTGTTTTGTCAATACAATTTGTTGCAAATTTTTCTTGCAAAAAATTGTTACTAAGTTCGAAGTCTGCTGCATAGAATGATTTCAATTTTAATTCATTTGTACCTTGAATCTTTCCGAGTTCACTATCTCGATATCAAAGATTAATAAATATTTGCGAATAAGGTCGATGATTTTTAAATGTCTGCAGAGGTTTGCAGATTTTGATGTTTTTAATGAGAAATTTACATTTCTCCTTCAAGATCTTCCAATCATAATTTTCTCTCTAGTGATAGCAAATTTTTTGAGGTTTCTGACTGTATAATGTGTCTGAGTGTGCCTCTCTGAGGGCGTTTTTAGATTCTGGGAAGGCGAGTAATATTATTGTTCTATAAAGCGAGAATAGGGCTATTTACATATTTTTCTTGTACGTTACAACACAACAAATATTCACAACAAGTCTATAATTTTATATGAATTTTAAAATTATTATAATTTTTGTCAAGACAAGATTTGTAAATAATGCAATAAATAATTTTAAATAAAGTTGCAAAATTATTATCGATTATCATCAGCGAGTTCACAGCGGCATCCTTTTATCACTTGTACACTTTTCCTTTTCCGAGACCACGTTTATTATTCTAAGAACAAATTAACTGTTTAATCAAATTGCAATGATACTGTTGCATTCGCCGATCATTCGGACTTGTGAATAAACAAACAAAAAAGAAAATCACAAATTGCATTTTTCATTCAAAGAACCCCGCAGAATTTGTACAGAAATTGGGTTTCGGCTAATTTGTTTGTAATTGAGGGAAAATGTAGTTCATGTCATGGTGATCAAAAGTCTGAATGACCACAACTGTAAAAATGAGGTTTTCGTGGTGTAATTGGAGTTCAAATATCACTATGTGTGGATTCGAAAAGGGTCAATTTTTAGAGTGTATGACATTTTTCTCTCTAGATACCTGAGGTGATTAGCTCTAGTTAAGCCAAAAATATATGCGCAGTAATCTTTGGTAGGTCGTCGGCATGTGCAGTTGGTCATGGTGGCTCGTAGGCATGCGCAGTGGATCATGATGTGCTCTAGACTTGCGCAGTGGGTTATGGTGGTCTGTAGACGTGCGCAATAGGTTATTGCTGGTTGAATTTATGCGCTATATGTCACCGTAACAATCATGGTTTGAACTATGGTGCAGGCCACAATCACACATGTGTGTGCGCATGTTGGTGCACACACGCGCGCATACGCGCCTGCATATACAATATATGTCATGGCTTAATTGGCTGCGCAACAGCGCCTTATCTTAACCAACTGGGCAAACCGCCTTGCCTTAATTGACTGGGCAACAGCGCCTTGTCTTAACCGACTGGGCAACCCGCCTTGCCTTAATTGGCTGGGCAACAGCGCCTTGTCTTAACCGACTGGGCAACCCGCCTTACCTTAATTGGCTGGGCAACAGCGCCTTTTCTTCACCGACTGGGCATCCCGTCTTGCCTTAATTGGCTGGGCAACAGCGCCTTGTCTTAACCGACTGGGCAACCCGTCTTGCCTTAATAGGCTGGGCAACAGCGCCTTGTCTTCACCGACTGGGCAACCCGTCTTGCCTTAATAGGCTGGGCAACAGCGCCTTGTCTTGACCGACTGGGCAACCCGTCTTGCCTTAATAGGCTGCGCAACAGCGCCTTGTCTTCGCCGACTGGGCAACCCGTCTTGCCTTGATTGGCTGGACTGTGTGGGGTTTAAAAATCCAACCTTCTACGTCCTCGTCGTGGACCCTGGAGGCTACATCTAAAATCTGTAGCGACTGCATGACGGCAATGGTAAATGCATTTATTGCAAGTACTTCATTTTAATAAATGTAATTAGAATTTCTTTTAAACGTTTGTTATAGTTATTTACAATTTTTTCAATGTGTAACCTGTATGATCCGTACATGACCTTTACACCCCAGGGATATGAGTTTGCGACCATAAAATAGAGGTATAGAATGCAGAATTTCTCGCACTAGTGTTACATCCGGTGTTAAAAAGGGAGCTTCTATTCAAAAAATTCAAGTTAACCGTCACACAAGTCTCAAGAATAAAGGACAAGGTCAAAGTCAAGGTCACTATCGTATGCCTTCCTGCAAACCTTCCTGTCTCGATCTTTTTAGCATAAAACGCTTTCCTGAAAAATTATTGAGGTGCGACTTTAAAAATAAAACTCTCTTTATAATATAAATACCTACATTTATGGCTGTGATTGTGGCCTGCACCTTAGTTCAAACCATGATTGTTACGGTGACATATAGCGTATAAATTCAACCAGCAATAACCTATTGCGCACGTCTACAGACCACCATAACCCACTGCGCAAGTCTACAGCACATCATGATCCACTGCGCATGCCTACGAACGACTATGACCAACTGCACATGCCGACGACCTACCAAGGATTACTGCGCATATATTTTTGGCTTAACTGGAGCTAATCTCCTCAGGTATCTAGAGAGAAAAATGTCGTACACTATAAAAAGTGGCCCTTTTCGAATCCACACATAGTGATATTTGAACCCCAATTACACCACGAAAACCTCATTTTTTACAGTTGTGGTCATTGAGACTTTTGATCAACATGACATGAACTACATTTTCCCTCAATTACAAAGAAATTAGCCGAAAGCCAATTTCTGTACAAATTCTGCGGGGTTCTTTGAAATTTCCGCCAAGACAAATGCGACTTTTACCAGCAGTGCATTTTCGTAGAGCGATCCAGTACGGTCAAGCTATCAGCGCCATCAGCTGTCAGTCGGCTTTCTTCACACTTCAGGTCGTTGCTACGCTAGTTCACTCTCACTTTTTAGGAGTTACCGTATTTTTTTTTTAGAAAAAAATCAGATTTACCCAATGTCCTGCCACCGCGGAGGTCTAGAAAATTTTCAAAGTGCACTTTCAAAACCGAATTATCGAATGTTATTGGTAAATTTTGAGTGCTTCACAGATTTCGCCATTTTTGTGGTCCCCGCTCCAACAGCTTCAATGAGTTTTGCATAAAATGAAATTTTCGAATGTTCATTTTGGTTGAGGTTTAAATGAAACTAAAATTCGAGCAAGACTGCAAAAGTAGAATTGGAGTAAAGTACTGCTAAACTAAATTCAGAGTTTTTGTTCCAAAATTACGCAAAGAATATTAAAATAATCAGTTTTACTCTCTGCATACACACTTTTATTTAAAAAAAGGAGTACGCTTAGTATCTAAAAAATATTTTATTTTAGTATTTATTAATTAAAATGAGGTGATTAAATTTTGACGTTAGAGCTCGAGTCCAACAGCCTTATAACGAGATAACTCTATTTCGTTTTGAATTTCTCGTCCCATTCTGATAAACAAAAAGGAACCTTTTTCAGTGTTTCATTCTTTTCAATCTAATAAAAATAATACATATTGAGGAATCGACACATAAAAATATAATTTAGAGAGTATTGGGAATGGTTAAACTGGGATACGCCATCTGGTGCTACAAATCAGAACTAGAAAGAGTAGGTACAATTTTAAAGATGCATTTTCATTTGTACATAAAAGTGTTTTTACGATTTTTTGTAGAGTTTAAAGTATTTATTGTGTATTAAAAATAACTATTTATCTGAAACAAAGTGTTTCAGATGGAATTTACATCTTATACAGTGAAAAAACAATTATTGTACTATTTATTGTAAATTTCAACACATTTTATGCTTAAATGAACTTATTTCGAAGCCAACATGAACTTAAAGTAAATTGTTATCAATTTATACGCGAAATATTTACTATCTAAAAAATCTGACCTACAAGTTAGGTTAGAACTCGTATTTAAATTCCAATCGACTATTATTCATATTCTTTGCATAATCTGGATCAAATTTTTCGCTACACACATCAATTAAAGTTCATTTAAGCTTATATTGCATTGAAACTTACATGGAATAGTAAAATAATTGTTTTTTTTAGAATAAAATTTTTGACCGAAATATGTTTTTTCACTGTATATAAGATCAAAAGTTTATCTGAAACGTTTAGTTCCGGATAAAGACTTATTTTTATTATTCAATCATTGTTTTAAACTCCACAAAACAATGGTAAAGACACTTTTATGCAAAAATTAACGTGCATCTTTAAAATTCTACCTACTCTTTCTCGTTGTGATTTTCTGCACCAGATGGTGAAATAATAGACCACCATTCCCAATGTAGAACTTTAAATACTGTACCCTCATACCTATCTCGAAATTTTGGGCTGGTATTCGCGTTAGGTGATGGTATTCACCATATAAAAAATCTTACTCCCCTTGCGATTTATCCTCATATTTTATTGGTAGAGAAAATTGATTCTTTTAAAAAAAGTTAATGTCAAAACTTGACAGTTGAGGAAACAAGTAGCAGATAACATTCAGAGGCTATTATACTAATTTTACACAATCCTAAAAAAATTCCTGGTTTGTTACATGTTTTTAATTATTTCATTTTCCCTGTAAAAATATATTATGAATAAATTGAAGTATATTTAATACAAATTTGTAAACATATTCTTGCAATTTTAACCTTACCTATAAATGTTACTAACGTGAGTGTTGATTTCCCTTGCAATGTCGATTACGACCCTAATAGCACGGAAAGTTCCGGGAACGTTCCGCGGGCACTTTCGGAACGTTCCCGGAACGTGTAAAATGTCCGCCCTTTTGGGAACGTTCCAAACCTAAATTATCGTTATTGTTATTATTGTCAATAAATATCGCGTAAACCGTAAGTGAAAGGTCATAATCGATGTCAGTTTATGATACGGATATCATATTATAGTGTAGTATATGCGGTACTCAAAACTCAAAAATGACATCCATTTTTACCTATCTCTTACGGTTTACGAGATAATTGTTGTTAAAAATAACAATAATGGAAGGTTCTCCTCAGGCCCCAGTGGAACGTTCCACTGGAACGTTCCCAAGGGGCGGACATTTTACACGTTCCGGGAACGTTCTGAAGGTACCCGCGGAACGTTCCGTGACATTAGGGGGCTTCTCCGTTTTTGACGCGATCCATTATTTTCAATTTCTCTTCCAAAATAATTGTCGTCTTCTTCGATCTACAATTAGTAGCCATTCAAAAACTAAAACTAACTTATTAAATAGGTTACTTGGAATGTCAACATTTTTTGAAAAATTATATTTTCGCGCGAGCATTTTGTTTAATGCGTGAGCATGTATGTGCTGGTATTAAGATCAACGCGAGTAGAGATAGTCGCGACATGTGGTAGTGCGATAGGTTGGATGGTATATAGTACAATTTTTATTATTTAATTAATGTAAGCGTACTCTAGTTACCAGATCAGAGTTCTTTAAAGAATATGAATCACTAACAATAATAATATATTTTAAAGTCGAACTATTTTAACACCCTTCTATGGGGCCCCAAAGAATATCCACATAAGTGATCAATTATAGTTTCGCGTGATACTGAGGTTTATTATATTGTCAACATTTTTGTGCAAGCCTCATTATTCGGAAAATTACAAGCCTGTTTACAAAATATGTTTTTTTTTTAATATTTGGTTTTCTCATAAATCGTAAAATAAGTTTTATTTTATGAGTTTTTCAATCTGTGTTAAAAGTGAAAGTATTTATTTACATAATTTTTGAATTGTTTAAACAAAAAATTAAACCCTTGCCACTGATTCAAAACACAAATCTAGTAAATATACTGATTTTGCAGCTTATCAGATCAAGTAATGAATTAAAACTTTTTGTTAACAAAATTAGGGAAACATGTTATTTACCAAATAATAATGAGTTGTGCGAAAACATATATTTTTTAAAGTGATTGTAATCCTCAATATGGCGTGGAACTCTTATAATTTTGTTATTTCTGGAGTTGTTTTTTTAGAGCACACAGAAATGTTTTCAAATGGCTAAACTTTGAAAGTTAGAATTACATTTTCTTTATATACAAATACGATCAATGCAATAATATTCTCAGTCTTAAAATATATTCTCGAATTAAAGAATATTTTTTTGGATCAAAGAAATTTTCATTCATTATATTAAACTGGATGCAAAGTAAATTCTGTTTAAATTTCTTTGAACCAAACATATTCTTTTTTTTGTCCGACCCCCCCTTGAAAACGCAACCTTTTATGCACGCGAAGCAGGCGCAATGTGGTCGATTTTAAGCCGGTGACAACTGCACCTGCGCATTTCCTGAGCGCACTGACAATAGAATTGTACGCCCGTCTCACTGGGCGTAAACTGAATTCCAAAGATAAAGTAGATCGAATTGAATGTGGCTCCAAGATTAACATCTTGGCTGGTATCATGGCTGTAGCCAATTTCACGTTAATGACGAAAAATCAGTGTAGGAGTGCCACAGCAGAGCTATCCGCGTTCCGCACCTGCTTCTTATGTGTGAATAGATGGGTTTTCAGGGGGGGGGGGGGCCCGCCGGACCAAAAGAATCGTGTGCATTACGGGCGTGGATGAATGACTATTTTTCAAAGGTTTCTTTGATTTAAAGAAATCCTTTCTTTGATTCTGAGAAACATTTTTCTGGCTGTATTGTGCACGAAACTATTACAACTAAAGCATGTATTGGACCTGGATCAATAATGCCTTTTTTGGTTGTTAAAGTATTACGTAAGCATTTCACAGGTGTTCCGGTGTGTATTATTCGTCACGTATACATTTTTATGCTATACAAAGAAAAAAGCTAACCTTAGACATAAGATGATTACATCCCAATATGTCTCAGGCCTTTTGGGTCGTAAGTTGGCATTTTTGGTCGAAGTTTTCTGCACGGAGCTGTTCCGGTATGTACATAGGCCGATCTGAAAGTTTCTGGAATGAGATTCTAGAAACGGTGAAGCGGAAAATTTCTAATAGTGTTCTTTAGAGCAAGTCTTTAAATGACAGTCAAAGGATGCACGACTGTATAAATGTTAGTGGAAAATATTTTGAAAAGATATAATAAAGATTGCGTTAAAAATAGTATATTACACTACTAGGGCAGAAAATTTGAGATTCCTGCACTGCGCGCCATGATGCCCGAGGCGAAGCCGAGGGCATCACGGCGCGCAGTTCAGGGCTCTCAAACTTCTGCCCGTGTAGTGTATACTATTTTTCTTTATAGCCGGTCGAAAGTACGAAGGAAAAATATTAAATTAAAATGTATTATATCGAAAAAAATGATGCCTGCCCCCGACATTTGCGGCACGAGCGAAGCGAGTGCTGCTGGTGGGGGGGGGCATCAAATAAAAAAAAAACAAATTACATTAAACAAACAAATTTTTTTTTAAATTCAATAATAAATTTTAGACACGTCACTTTCAAACGATATCTCAGTACTATAAATTATACATGAGCAGCGTAAACAAAACACACTTAATAACAAATGATTGATGACAGTCGGGGTAATAAGAGCAGCTTCACGTATCGGAGCAAATCAAAAAATATTTGCTCCCGCTGTTACAAAGGGCGTATGTGCGGCATTACCGATGCACAAATCTTTAGCTTTCTGCCCTAAAATAGGTGCAAAAGTTGCGTACTTTCGACCGAGGTATAAAGAAAAATTATTTTTTCTCATTGTTTCCAGAAGCTTTCATAGTGACTTACGCATCAGTCACGGAGGCATTTTTATAATATAATCAAATGGATGTTTTTTCTCTCACTATATATACCTATTAAAATCAATACGGCATATGGGCAGCCTGGTTTCTTTTTTACCCCACCATTCACGGACTGGGTTGTCGCTAAGTGTATGGTGGGGGGACCTACAGCTTAAGGTTGGATCCGAACCACCATAACTATTTATGTGAGAAGTTGTAGGCTCCGGAAGCTACGATCATGGTTCTTTAAAAGCAACCAATCCCGACGCAACTGGAACGTGTACGTCATCCGCTTCTGCTCCTTCTGTCCTAGAAGGTAAGCAAGAGCGGGAAATTTACGCGAGAAAACATCGGGCAACACTGTTCCTTGGAGTCAGGTCTCTAGCCGCGGATGATCTTACGCGGCAGACGGGACAGTTGGAGATGAAGTTTCACCTCTGGATACTTTTTTAGAGCTACCAATCTTTGTAGAATGTTATGAGGAACAGTGTTGACGGACCAGATGAAGTGATCCCAGAAGAACAGCCTTTTGCATCCGGTTCGCGATGGAATGAGCCTGACGCTGGCAAGCCGGAATCTTGTTGAGTTGGCTAATAAATGAAGCTTTCATACGTCCAAGACAGCCGATTATGAGAACTACAAGATGGACTTTGAAGCCTTGGTACAGCCTGCTCAGCTCGAAAAGAAGTGCTTGATATTTCGCCCGTTTTTCTTCCTCCTTTGCCGTGATATTACCATCGGCTGGTGCCGAGAATTCAATCACGTAAATGATCTTGTTCTTCAGATCTTGGAGGACAATATCAGGCTTCGTAGCACTGATACGTTGAGTGGTCGAGAATGAGAAATTCCAGTAGATCTTACACTGATCATTCTCCACAACGGACTCGAGTTCCCCCTGGGCGTATGGCAAGACGGGCAATAGATCAACACCATAGAAGTGCCTCAGATGGTAATATAACACTTTTAGAGCCGCATTGTGTCTCTCTATGTACCCGTATCGTGCATATTTTGAGCATCCACTGAGAACATGTCCAAGTGTTTCTGGCTCTTGCTTGCACGCTCGGCAGTTGGTATCGCCTACAGGTATATTCATTATGCGCTCGCGGTAAACTAAGGTGTCTATAACGCCATCTTGACAGGCAAAAAGAAATCCCTCGGTCTCCGATTTTAATCCAGCAGACTTGAGAAACATGTTGGACAGACCCATCGAGAGCTCTTCTCTACGTATAATGCCGTAGAAGTTACCATGAAGGGGCTTGTCAGCATGTTCTCTTAGTAGAAGCGTATGTTCTGCTTCCTGTACACGACTTTTGAGCACCAAAGGTGTTAGTGATGCTAGGCCATGTGTTGTGTCGCTGGAATCAAATGGGAGGTCAAGCTCCTCTGCGGCCCTATCTGCGGCACGGTATAGAAACGCCGCAGCATTGCCGACTTCATGTTGATGTACGAGTCGCATAAGAGAATCTGTGCTATTTAGAACTGAGCAAGCCGTAACCAGAACCGTTCTACGATGAAGAGACTCTGAGCTCAGCAAGCCTCTACCCCCTTTATCTCGAGGGAGGTATATTCGAGGTACGGAAGATTTAGGATGATGACTTCGACGGATTGTCATAATCTTGCGTGTGCTTCGGTCAAGTTTCTTCAACTCATCGACGTTCCATTTTACTGCACCAAACGTGTAGAGCAGGATAGGAACGGCCAGCATATTGGTCGCCTGGATCTTATTCTTTCCAGATAATTCGGAAGCCGCTTGCGGTATTCCAAGATATGTATATGTTTCTCCAATACCAAGATGTTGAATGGTATTTCCGCCTATGAGTTGGACATCCTGATCATGACGCGATGATGTAGTTTCTAGTCTTCCTTGGTGTAGGTGGACGCAGGCACACTTGTCCAGTCCGAAGCTCATGCCAATCGCTTTAGAGTACCTATTTACCGCCTCGACAAGGATGTTAAGGTCCTCTTTCGAGGAAGAAAAGAGTTTAACGGCACGTGACGTTTTATTGAACAGACGGGAAGGATGAGTAGAAAAGGTGGAATTTTTCTGAATCCACTTTACTCAATATTAATTTACTCAATAATTTACAATATTATATGAGAAGTTGTAGGCTCCGGAAGCTACGATCATGGTTCTTTAAAATCAACCAATCCCGACGCAACTGGAACGTGTACGTCATCCGCTTCTGCTCCTTCTGTCCTAGAAGGTAAGCAAGAGCGGGAAATTTACGCGAGATAACATCGGGCAACACTGTTCCTTGGAGTCAGGTCTCTAGCCGCAGATGATCTTACGCGGCAGACGGGACAGTTGGGGATGAAGTTTCACCTCTGGATACTTTTTTAGAGCTACCAATTACAAGTACAATATTTTACATATATTACATTTACATATATTACATATATTACAAGTACATTATTTTACAAGTACAATTTACAATATTAATATTATCATTATTATTATTATTATTAATTATTATTATAATTAGAATCTTCCTGCAGTAGAATCAGGTTGAAGGCTGGTGTATATGGCTACCGCTCAGTCACTTTTGTTAAGGAAAAGGTTTTTGGTCACTTTAATCCATCTCATTTTAGATTGTCTCTAAAAAAAGAACATTTAATTAATTCATGTATGACATTTATAGTAATCTGTGATATGATAATGCTATTCAATATCAGACTTCACACTCTATCCCCTATATATTAAACTGTTTTCTAAAAAAATCATCTTTTTGACTTGAAAATTCAACTGTTTGGTTAAAAATGCAATTGTTTTTGGTTGCAGTTTAAACTTTTTTCTTACCAATTTCGATAATGTTTAAAAATTCAACTATTTAGTTAAAAATTCAACTTCTTTGTTGAAACTTTATCTCTTCGGGATTAAAAGCCAAATGTTTTCTGAAACATTCGACTTTTGGAAACTCAACTTTTTTGTTCAAAATTCATCTCTGTTGGTAGAAAATTTATCTTTTTTGCTTGAAAGTGCAACTGTTTGGTTCTAAATGCAACTGTTTGGTTGAAAATTAATTCTTTGTTTTCGTTGAAAATTCAGCTATTTGGTTGAAAATTAACTTTTTTGTTTTTTATATTTTCGAGATTAAAAGTCAAATTTTGTCTAAAAAATTTGATTCCTTAGCTTAAAAACTCAACTTTTTTGTTAAAAAACATCCCATCTAGTAGAAAATTCATCTCTTTCGGTTGAAAATGCAAATATTTGGTTGAAAATTCAGCTGTCCTGCTTGAAAATTACCTTCTTTATTAAAAATTCATCTTTCTGGATTAAAAGTGAAATGTTTTCGAAAACATTATCTTTTTTTTTTGTTGAATATTCAACTCTAGTTGAAAATTGAGCTTTCTTTATTGAAAAAGAACTTTTTTGTTAAAAACTCATCTCTCTTCTGGTAAAAATGTAATCTTTTTTGGTTAAAACTGCAACTATTTTGTTGGAAATTAATCATCTGTTTTCGTTGAGGATTCATCGATTTTGTTGAATATCCGACTTTTTTGGTTGAAATATGAACTATTATAGTTTTCATCGAGATATCTTTTTTGGTTGAAAATTCAACTACTTTGTTGAAAGTTGAACTACTTTGTTCAAAACTAATTTTTTTGGTTGATGATTCATATTTAGTTTTAGTTTAAGATTCATCTCCTTGTTTGAAAGTTTAACTACATCATTCTGATGATTTATGAGTAGTTCAAAGGCAAATTTAAAATCTTTGAGACTTAAATATAAAAAAAAATATAACAAATTTGTTCCTACTTTTTTTTAGTTTAGATTTTCAAAGTTACGTTCAACAGCAAATTTAATTCAAATTATTAAAAGTACTTTTTGATATAACACCCCATCCTACAGGTTTTTTTTTGTTAAATAAAACATATTTTTTGTAAAAATCGAATTGAATGTTACTTATTTCAAAAAGGGCACGATACTTTTTTTCGTTAAGTATTTAAAACGTTTTAAACTATCCAAAACTAATAACCAGTAAAGAGAAGTCGAGTGCATAAAACGTACAGTTTTCAATTTATCCAATTCTTTTCTTTCGTTTTTTATTGAGTTTTTAATGTGGGATAAGTACTTCCTAAACAATAATGTAAAATATGTCAAACAAATAATTGAATCTTATTCATTTCAAAAATGGCTCGATACTTTTTTCTCTTTTAATATTTTAAATGTTTAAAAACTACCCCAAAGTGATAAACTATAAAGAAAGTCGAGTGCAAAAACGCTTTAATAACCTTACTGACAACATAAAATTTCCCTGATGAGGATGTCTGAGTTGACCTCCAAACATGTTGGTTCCCAGTAGTATAAAAAAGACCGAGAAAGAATAAAAAAAAAGCGCGATAGGTTGTTTGGACTCTTTCCTTTTTCTCCCTCTTTTCTCCTTTGTTATATGAGCACCTCAGAGCAAAAGGAAGACTCCACAGAGTCGAGAGGAAAAGCGAGACAATTATCGTTGCGCTGTCTTACTCTTCAGGCATTCTGCGTAAGAGTTTCTCTTTCTAACGGTACTTGTCTCGTTTTTCCTCACGGCTCTGCGGAGTCTTTCTTTTGCTCTGACGTGCTCATATAACTGTCTTTTTCCAGGCTTTTTGTGCAATTCTGTTGCACAATTTGAATTGTTGTGAGTTTATGTTTGTAAAGATTTTGTCTAAAAAATCATTTTGGGCTATACCAAAACCTCCATAAAACGCATAGTTTTCAATTTACCCAATTCTTTTATAATACTTTTTTAATAAAAATGTGGAATAACACTTCGTAAATAATTTATTAAACATGAAACAAATTTTTTTTCTTGAATTTGAATTTGACCTATATTGTTTCGGATGGTTCTGAAAAGAAAGGTTTAGTGGGCTGTTAGAGAGTGATGCGAAACATATGACGATAAGACTTGCACTATTAGAATTTCTCGTGACCGAATAACTGAACTTGAGGGGAACCAATGTTTGATAAATTACTTTTTTTGAGTAACTAGTCACAGTTACGTTACTTGAAGAAAAAAGTTAACTAGTTACAGTTACGTTACTGTTAACTGTATCTAGTTACAGTTACTAGATTAAGTAACTTCAAGTTACCTAAAAAGTTATTTTTTCACTCCCTTCATTTTTAAATTTAAAAAGAAAAAAAACTAAGGTGACAATTGATCAAAACTTAACTTAAAAAGAAATAGGCATTATTCCGATAATATATTTATTGAAATAGGCATTATTTCGATAATATATTTATTGAAATAGGCATTATTTCGATAATATATTTATTGAAATAGGCATTATTTCGATAATATATTTATCTCGCGCTTCGCGCTCGATAATGTATTTGCCTCGCGCTTCGCGCTCAGCCTTTGTACTCCCCCCACATTTGTCCACAGACCTTTTTGAAGTTAAAGGTCAAAGCATCGACAACTAATTTGGTGATTGTAAATTGTCTTTTTTCACAGCTCCTTCGACTTTAACGAACTCATTCTCATCGCGTATCTCGTGCTTCGCACTCGATTTTGTCCGCAATGCTAACTTTTCTACATTATATTCGACACTGTTATATCAGATGTATAGTATATTTATTTATGTACCTCGGCCTGGGATAGCTCATTCAGATATTGCAAAATAAAGTACAACTTTTATTTTTCATGATGACTGAAAAATGTATATCATTTCAATAAATTTATATTATTACAATTCATAATATGTATTGGTATCGAAACAGACGTATTTTCATTGTCTTGTTTTTATAAATAAAAAAAGTGCGCATCGTATAAAAAAACAATTTGGTATTAAACATTTTATTGCAATTTATGTCGTTTTTCCAATTTTTTTTTATTGTTAATGTTATTTTTCACGATTAAAAAAAAATACACATCCTATCAAAAAAGGATTACTAACAAATTCGTAGCTCTTTTTTTTTGAAAAATGTTGCCTAGTTATTTTTGTTCGTAGCTTGTGTCGTTTGTCCAAAAATTTAATTTGTTTATTTTTAATGCTGTTTCTCATGAATAAAACAAAAACTACGCGTCCTATCAAAAAGTGATTAATAACGAATTCGTAGATCTTCTTTAAATGCACCATTTTTGTCGATTCATCTTTTTTCGTATCTTGTATAGTTTGACCGCAAAATGGAATTTTGGCTTTTTCATTATTTTTTTATGCGATCAAAATTTAAATTTTGGATTTTTCAAGAAAATTTAATATGTTATTATGACAATCTTGTAGAGATTTCAAAACTCTCCTAAACTGAACCAGTGAAATTATTACTGCTTGAATCAGTATTTTGAATTATCACTGGTGAACCAGTGATTTCCCGACATTGAGTGGGTGAACCAGTAAGTGACTTAATTAAAAGAGCGTTACTGAAGATACCAGTGACGCAAAATGATAGATTCAACCAGTTATATACTGATATAGCGCTCCACGCGGCCAAGACATGAACCTCCAGTCGTCTGGTACGCGCGTGTCGTCGGTCGGGCCTTTGCATTTTTCGAGTGAAAACGAACTTTATTGTGTACTAGTGTTTGTGTTATAAATATTTAGTGCCTTGCTGCAATAAGCAGGGGATATGTGTAATAACTTTCGCTTGAAGGTGGGGAGTTCCCTGGTCACTTGTGTTTAACTTTGACGAACCTTTGACGGAATGGCGGGCTTTCCCACGGTTAGGCGCAATACATTATATCTTATTATAAATTATATTGCAGTCCACCCCTTATTTATTGTTGTGAGCAGGGCCGGCGGAAGCCCTATGTACGGTGGTTAGTACTACCCACTTGACATTTTTGAAGGTGAAAATTCGAAGAAAACAAAGACCTTCTCCCTCCTCCTGCTCACTCCCGCGGCCAGCAAAACTACGCACCTGGGCTCAACACGTTTCGCCGGCCCTGGTTGTTAGAGTAAAGTACGGGTTTTAAAAGATAATTTTCCAAAAGTTAGTATTAAAGCAGAGATGAGGTCACCTCATCTCTGGAAAAAGTGATGAATGATAAGTGTCATGCCTAACCAGCTGACGGACGGCAACGCGTACACTGGTATTGAGAAGCCAGGGAACCTAACTGATTAAACCAGTGACGAAATTCCACTGAGTGAACCAGTGAAATCTCACTCATTGTCAGTGACACACTTCTGGCTGTTTCAACCAGTGAGATTTCACTGGAAATCAGTGAAATTTCACTGGTTCAATTTGAGATAGAAAGCAACGTTTTTCTCCTCTTGACTTTTTTTTCATATCGTGCGTTGTTTGGCTTTAAATTTTAATTTTCGTTTGTTTTTTTGAATTTTGTCATGCTATAACTCTGGTAATTTGTTTTATCGAAAAAAAATCATTGAAATAAATTGTTCGTCTTTTTGAGTACTACGAATTTCCGTACATAGAATTTTAAAATGCTAAAAAACTGGTCTCAAAATGTTTGAAAGTGCTCAAACTTTTTGACTTTTCATCCAAAATGGCTGGCTAACGAAATGGAACTTCAATTTAGGACCCTTAAATAGTATACCAAAGGCCAATCCAATCTGTCACTTCTTTCGAAAGTTATCGTGCTAAAAGACTAAAAATTTACAGACATACATACATACATCCATATGTCCATACATACATACATACATATGTCCATACATACACACCTACCCACAGATAGACAGTTTCGCGAAAACATATTTTTTCGGGTTCAGAGGGTCTCAAAGCATAGACATTTGACAAAAACGGGGGGGGGGGGGGGCAAAAATTTCACACCAATCTAATACCATCTCTGATTAGAATGTAAAAATACACAATACATTTGAGCAAGTGAACAACAGTATATATTTAGAATAAAATTCAAATTGGGCAATAGATATGTCACTCGGAATACCCTGCCCATGGTATCAGATTTTGAGCCGGTTTTGTTTTTCCGCAATGTTCGGCAGGATCGTCATAATTACTTGTTTCGTTGGCTTTTCTGTCATCAGCCATTAAAAATGATTTTTCAAATTGAATTTCAAGTAAAAATCACGACTCCCATATTTAATTCTAGGAATTCAGATTCGTTACAAGAAATTTTGTCCAAGCCTACTTGTTTTTGCTATTGCTTGGTTGGTGTCATAAACAAACATAAACAACATGAACACCGAAGGGCGTAATGCAGCACGGCAGCGCCAGGCGATATTCTGTTTCTGTTGTTTTCCGCCTACGCGCTCCATCTTTGAATCCTATGACCCACAAACCTCTCTTAATAGGAGATGTACAAAAAACACAAAGTAACTTCAAGTAACTAAAATTAAAGTTAGAAATTACTGCAAAAATCGTAACTAAGTTACGTTACAAGTTACTTTTTAAAATAGTAACTAAGTTACCTTAAAAGTTACAAATAACGTAACTTTTTAGGAACTTAGTTACTTGTAACAAGTTACTACCCAGCACTGGTAGGAAAAGACAATTGACTAAAAAGTCGCTTCAAAATTGACAGAAAAGTCTCATGTGTCGAGAATAGTTGCCTACTGAATACGAACTGTGCATGTGCAACATGCGACGTTTTTTTTTAATAACTTCTATTAAGTAGAAATTATAGGGTCATTTCATTTTATTTCGCTGAAGTCGGTTGCAGCCTAATTTAAATAAATTTTATTCTCAAATATAATAATTATCAATGTTTTCGGAACTTATTCGTCACATACATTCTTTGAGTTACTATTTTTTTATTTCGAAATTTGATTTTCGAAGAGCAAGGGTGCAGAAAAATGTCACATTTATGTGTATTATAAAAAATTAAAACGCGGGGTTTTCTTATTTTCGGAAATAGCAATATTTTGAGTTAATTTGAAAATTGCTATTTCAGTAGAAAAAGACTCGGGACCAACCCGGAATATTTAGAGTTATTAAATGAAGAACTGATTAATATATATTTATGATATAACCTTAGGGGTCATCCATAAACTACGTAGCCTGTCCAGAGGGGGGGAAGGGTCCACTGAAAGACTACAATGGGCCACATGGGGAAAGGGGGGGGGGGGTTCGTCTGCGGTACGTGGTTTTACATTGATGTACTTTTATTCTGTTTTAAAAAGGCCGCGAAATTTTCATAGAGTTCCTATTCTGATAATACCAGTGATGGGAGAACGTGGATATCTTTGTCATACGCAGTAGTGATTTCTGTATATTTTCATGTTGACACATGGGGTCATTACGGCGCACGTCAGAGATATCCGCGTTCTCCCATAACTGGATGATACAACAGAAAGTATATTATACTATGCCAACGGCCATGCCACGCTGAAAAAACCAGTTCTCGTCAGATCACTGAAGTTAAGCAGCGTTGGGCGCGGTTAGTACTTGGATGGGTGACCATTCGAGAATACTGCGTGCTGTTGGCATATCATGGGTGCGGTGAGCCCACACTTGTAGTTATTTATAACTACAAGAAAACTATCCACCTAGAAACACTACCCGAATCGGGTAGTGTCACGCCTACCCTGAAAGGGAAATGGCTTAATGGTATACTATGAGTTCGAGAAAGAGAGAAAAAAGCTACGATAGACCTCATGGGGGGAGGGAGGGGCTCAAAAGTGACCAAAATCTGGCTACGTGGTTTATGGACGGCCCCATTATGATGTAAGTTTTATATCGGAAGTCAGTGTTTTTGGAATATGCAGCGACACAATGAAAGCCAATTTCTCTATTCAAGAGTAGAAAGTCTTTTATTCACTATCAATGGACACGTCCGATCTGTTTGATGCTTTTACAGAGAGTGCCAGCGCAGGCACAAGGCACGGACCGAAAACGAAACAGAGCGTAGAAGGGAGAAGCTTGGAAAGCAGGCGTTACATTTTTCCAACATTTTAATTAAAAAAAAAAAATAAACTGCGATTTTAATAAGTTTTCAAAGTGTTGAAAAAATATTTATGTTTTTGTTAAGTTTATAATTATATAATTTAGTTTCTTTTGCTCATTTTATATAAAAGTTTAAAGACTGTTGAATACGTCTGATCTCATTCAATTCCGTTTTAAATAGTAGAATTTGAATTTTGTTTAATTAGATAATGCACCTAAATGTGAAATTTTGCTGCACCCTTGTACTTTGAAAACAACATTTTGAAATTAAAAAAAGTAATGGAAGGGTCTCGGGGCATAAGGGGGTAAATGTAAAACCTCAAAATTAACAGGAGACACTTTAAACTATATAATTTTAACGCATTTAATTTATTTTTAAACAAGAATGTACTTTTGAGCTACACTGAAACTTGGAATTAGGGCGTCCGAGTGTAAGTCGTTCCGAGAATTGCTGCCGCGGCGGTTTCAGGCTGAGTGAAGAGCCCCTCTGGGTCGAGAGAGGGTTTCACGCCACTGATTGATTACGTTAAGACTGTCTGGATTTACGCCAAGGTCATTACGAGCAATTCCCGAGACCCGTCATAATACCAAGTTCCAGTGTATTACTTAGCTGCTAGAAAAACTCATGTAAAAGGTACGGCGCGTCCCGAAAACGCTAATTTTGACTCAGAAAGAGTTGCTTAATTTTTATATTTTTTTGTATATGAGCACGTCAGAGCAAAAGAAAGACTCCGCAGAGCGGTGAGAAAAAACGCGACAAGTACCGTTAGAAAGAGAAACTCTTACGCAGAATGCCTGAAGAGTAAGACAGCGCAACGATAATTGTCTCGTTTTTCCTCTCGACTCTGCGGAATCTTCCTTTTGCTCTGAGGTGCTCATATTAAAAAAAAACAAATTGCTTTCGAGTTATTACTTAACTCTATCGAATAATAAAATGAACATTCTGAAAGAAGCAGCCACCTCCGAGAAAGATCCTTGTTAATGGTGCGGTGCGTCCCCAAAAAGAAAAATATTGACATACAAAAAGTTTCTTTTATTTGTTAATTAAAATGGAAAATAAGAAAGTACTTTTAAGCTATTACTTAGCTTTGTTGAATCGTGAACAGGACAGGCAAAAAAAGTCACTTTGAAGAAAAGAATACCAAACATGGATTTTGACCCAATTCTTATTCGAACTGAACCATAATATATTCATAATATATTCCGTAATTGGAACTAAAAATGGGGACATATTTAACTGAAATTTACTACATTTATTGTCATTTTACGAAGCTTATAATAACATAAAACTTCCGAACATGTTTCATAAATTGAAGACAGAAATTTCTAACTGTGCTCTTATTCTAATTTTCAACTTACTTATTAATTTCAAAATTAAAAAAATGTTATATTTCGTATTTTATTCCTCAATAAGTACAAACGACCCCCACTGGCAAGGGTCGGCGACAGCACTCTGGATGTCCCTCAGCCGCGTGAGGGCAAGTTGGGTAGTGGGGGTAGAGCAAGTAGGTAGACGGCGATCAAATGGGCACCGCCTTATTTGAGGTACAATTTTCCTATTTGTTCGAGTTGACACTCTTGTGAAAATTTGCTCAGTTGCAACGTCGACATGGTCGGCAAAACTATTAGAACTAAAAGTTATTCCGATTTTGAATAGAAAATATTGGATAACCGTGGTTTCGCACTAAAACGAAGTGCCCAATTTGATAATAATTTGTGTATCGTGTGTCAGTCTCAGAAAGGAAAATGCTGTACTACTTCAATAGACTACGGAAGAGAAAAAATGCAATGCGCCGCGAATCAAAAAGAAGATGGTGTTTTTCAAAGTCTTGCAACTCTTGAAAATGAAAGTGCAGTTTTTCAGCATCGCGTCATCTCGTGTTATAAAGGTGAACAGAAAACGATGAAACAGGGTCCGAACGAGAAGGTGATAAATCGAATGATTTTTTCGATGAAGGTTGTTTTGAAACTACTGTAGAATCAGAGATTAACCATACAGAATTTTTTTTAGAAATACGTAACTTGAATGGTGCACAATGCATTATTTGCATATGCGCAAGAAAGGATAGTGTCTCTGATAAGAGTGTGTTTTCTGATAGTAGAATAGCTCAATACATTCGTCAAGTCGTTTCGTACAATAAAGACTCCGTTTTTATCAAATTGGTCATTTGGAAAGTCCTGAGCTAGACAAAAATAACACTATGTATCGTAAAAAATGCTTGTGTCATTACGAGCGTAGTTATGAACGTAACTTTGAAAAAATTGATTCAAGCCCCATACGAGATGAAAACGAAAATTATGAAAATATTACATCTCAGAAGACAATGTTGGATCTGATTCAAAAGTTGGGAGTAAAGATTGAAGCAGCAGAAACTTTTTCGATGTTGCAAATTACGAAAGAAGCTAATACATGCTTCAGTGACTGTAATATTTCCACAAATAATAAGGAAGTAAGAAAAGTTTTGGAAGAAGTGTTTGGAGATGAAATTAAATTCTCCCTTCCGAAAAAGTTATTAAAATTTGATTTCAGATTGCAAGATAAATTTTGTGACGCATTGGATTTACAAACTGCAATAATGAATATGAAAATTCCAGATAAAATAAGAACTTCTTTATTTGGAAGAAGATTCAGAAGAAAATGACGAAAATGAAAATGATGATATAATAACAAGCAACAGTAGATTTTTTTCAAAACTATTTCCTCCGATCAGAAAGTAAAAAATATTATACCTTTTTTAAACAATGTTTTAATACTTCATGATGGGAAAAAAACCTTATACACGTAATGAATGGCATGTCGACACACGGAACTTGCAAAAGTAAAGCCCTGATTAACAGTTTAAATCGTTTAGGCATGGGCATTACTTATACTGAAGTTGCGAGATTCCGAACGGATTCAGGAATGTATGTTTGCGAAAGAAGTGAGAGTTCTGGTGATACCCAGCCAGCGTTTTTGAACCAGCCTGACCTTGAAGATTTGTCTTGCAAAAAAAATAACGATAATTAGAGAATTCTATCGATTTTCGAGACGATAATTTCGAAGCTGAACCAGAATTAAACCCATGTGAGACATAGTTTGCAACAAGGTCTCTAGAATGAAATCCTGCCAAAAAATTCCATCTTGGGCTGCTTTCAATTTTTTGCTGAGTAATAATAAGCGACCAGTGCATAGAATCGGATTTCTGCTAATATCGCCGTATCCCGTTCTTCGGAAAATATTTAAAAGGCAGTGATGCAGATAGTCTCCTTGTTGAAACGGTTGCATTTGGACAGGGCCAGCGCGAATTTTGTGGAGTACTCCACACCTGTGGCCAGACCAGGTGTTAAATTCCACACTTCGGATATGGAAATTCTACTTATGTACACCTCTCCCCACCACCCGTTAGCCTACCCATCTTTGTAATCATTACAAAACTCCATACAAGGGAAAATTTTGGTTCGCCAGCCTGGCGTTTGGAGCTTGTACAGTTGAGCAAGTTTTAAAGGGGAGCGGCAATACAGGGTGTCCCAGACTTAAGGGGGGAGTCTGGTTTAGCCAAGGTTTTTTTTTTTCAATGCGTTTTTTTCGAAGATAAAATTTATTTTCGTTTACGAAACTTTTGTTACATAGAAAGCTACATTTGAACAAGAAAAAACGCGATTGAAAAAATGATTTGAATATCTATACAGTAAGGCCAAATTCATAGTAGTCATATTCATATGTAAGTACGAAAGAGATGCATTTATGAGCCATTTACTACTGTCTCACTCGGACTCACGCTCCTCTATCTGAAATCCTGTAGTCCTTGGAAATTATCTAAAACATAAAATTCAAAAAATTTTCGTTATATTATTAATGTAGAATGCGCATGAACCACAGTTTGCAAAAAAATGGTTGATTGCAAAAATGGCGGACATAAAATGAAAACTGACGAAAAAAATCTGCCTTAATTTTGCAATAACTTTATCCTATAATAATAATTTTTCATAAGTCGAGGTTCATCCGCATATAAATTTAATTTTCTTTAATTTAAACTTTGAATGAAGTGAATCGAATGAAAATTCGATGAGCTACGATTCCAGCCAACTTGAAAATGCGTAAAGTTTTCGCTTGTAAAAAGCGTAAGTTTTTCAATACTTACGGCTGTTTAAAGCTAATTTGTGATTCCTGGAGCATATAGTATAGGCCTTCAGACTAGTCAAACTACTGCTGCTTTAGAAGTTTCTGCATTTTTCGTGCAGATCGACCCTCCTGTGTGCTTTCGAGGCTGCGTCGTGCTTGTCGCTTCATGCGTTCGCTGTCGTACATACCGGCGTAATTCTTTGTCCGGACTTATATGGCTGTATAAAAATTAAAAAAATAAATCGAATTTTCAAAAATCAGTTGAGGTTTTATTTTTTGAGTTATAAAGTATTTAATTTGTACCAATCAGGAGCGCGGTATAAACAGTCGTGCGTGCGTGAGCAGGAGTCCAACGTAGTGTAGTGACCGCTGTTCTCCCGTCGCTAACCCCGCCTCGGCGCCCGCTTCAATAACACAGCGTCGGACTCCCGCTCGCGTACGCACGTCTGTTTACACCGCGCTCCTGATTGGTACAGTCTAAATATTTTTGTAACACAAAAACTAAAATTTCAACTATTTTTTGGAAAAGGAATTTTCGATTTATTTTTTTAATTTTTATACAGCTATATGAGTCCGGACACTTGAGTCTGGGACACCCTGTATATATTTCAAGAAAAAAATTTCGTTGCTGGCCAATCTATTTTTAAAAAAATTGGGAGGGACATTGTGAAATACTATTGAAAGGTTTTCAATAATTCATTGAATTCAAATCAAAAGAATCTCCGTTGATTAAATATTGGAACAATGTTCTAATATTATTAAACTTATCTCGAGACCTTATTTGCTGTGATCGTTAAGGAAACTGGCCTTTACATTTGGAAACTGTGAGGAAACTACAACCTGTTTTTCAAGTCATGGACTGCTCTAATTACGCAAGATGGAGTTTAATTCACTTAGTAGACACGATGCTATTTGAAAAAAAAACAGCACCGGAAACGTATGAGCAATTAATGAAGGGAAAGTTTACGGTCAAGCTAACAGACAAGTTACTTAGATCCGTACGTTTGGAAGTAACATTCAACATGACTTTTCCGTCTCAAAGACTAAAAACTTATAGCAGCAAATGAAGTAAATTCATTACCGACAAAGTAAATACTTTTATGCCAGGAGCTCAACAATTAAGGAATACTGCAACAGAAATAGTGGTTGACGCTGATGTAGCTAATTCGCTTCTTTAAATTTTTGATACAGGTTGCACGATGTATGAGACTTTTAGAACTGAAAGATTTTGTACAAAATAAAAGTCTGTTTCTGCTACTATTAAGCGTGTGAATTTATCTTCATTCATTTTCAATACTTAATCTACAAACATGCAAGAGAAGCAGTAGAAAAAAATTCATGGAAATAATGTCTCCCAACGAATATTCGATTTAGCGAGGGAAACGAATTACAGTATTCAACAGCTATTGACATTCAAATTCGTTTATAGTTTTATCATTATTTCATGACAATTGCCTACTTAAGAAAGAGAAAAGTAAAAGCAGTTTGAAAATCGAGATACCTGTAATTCATCGACGAATTATTTGAATGATTGCATAATCGTAAACTTTATGCTTTACTGAAAAAAATTTAATTAAACGAAAAGTTATCAACATTTAAACACTTCGCAGAAAATATCTGTGAGTTAGTCTTTAATAGCAAAAAATCATGCATGCAGGATCGAATTTGTTTTTGATTTCTATTTTGAAATGTCATCGAAAGCAACAGAAAGATTACGACGAAGCAAAACTGCAAGCATAACCCTTCAAAGAATTTAAGAAGATGCGAAATTACCTTCAGCAGCGACTTTTTTGTCTTCCAATAGAAAAAAAGTTCTTTTACAAATGTTCTTGCGGAATTATATTTTTTAATATGCCCGTGATATTTTTCCTGACACGGAAATTGTGTGCCGTGCAACAGACGCATAACAGTGTGAATTACAGATAAAGAGTCGCAGTGATCAGTCTCTGGAGGATTTACAAAGAACCGACATCGAAGAGCCTGATATTCGTATAATAGTACATATTATACACTCAGTGAAACAAAAATTTGATCTAATTGTCATCTTATCTTCATACACAGATATTGTTGTACTAGCGTTAACACACTGGCAATCTTTCAAAGCTGAACGACTAAAAGTAAGTTTCTCTTTTTTCTTATTTAATTATCTCTCCGACTTACGATAGTTACAGTTTACTCATATATAGTTTTATGTTATTTGTTTGAACTTATCTCGAGCGATCCCTGTCTTTTCGCCATCACCCACGAACTAAGTCAAGTGCCTGATGAGTTAAAGATGTTATGAATTTAATACGATGTTCGAAATCTCTTGCGATGATGCCGTAGTAGACACAGAATTAGGTTTATGGTATAGTTTGGAGTTCGTCCTTTACACCGCTGTTGTTCTTACGCAGCGGCCGAGAGCGTTGTCGTTGACATTAATCGCCTGTGGATGCATTTTTAAAGCCAGCATCTGTCACTCCATAGGATTTCAGTCGCCTACTTTCTGATGGTCTAGGAAGTTTCTTACAATGCGACAGGTGTTAAGTAAAACCGCTTTTGAGGTGCTGTTCGAGATTTTCAGTGCATCTTGCGCTCATATTGCCTGTAGCCGAAATCACAATAGGATGAATAGATGCATACAGTGTGTTCTAAATTTATAAGGACACCCAATTTTGTTGGTATTATTTTTTTCTACTTCAGCAAATTGCATCAAATTTTTGAAGTGTGTTATAGAATCGAATTGACGATTTTTATCAAATTTTGGTGAGCCTAATGCGAGTTGTTCGTAACAGTTTTAGTGAAAAAAGTGGTGTCCCAAATTAATAGGGGCACTTGAAAAAAATTCGTTTTTTCAACAACAAAAAATTGCTTTATTCAAGTAATTGAAGCTATATTTACGAAAAATTATTCAAGTAATTAAAACTATATTCACAAAGAATTAGTAGTCAATCGCGTTTCCGCCGTTCTTGAATACCATTTTTATCTGCTTTTGCATTAAATCGTTGAGATTTTTGAGACTTCTTGCGCTTATGTTGTCCCACGCTGACTTTACCGCTTCCTTGAGCTCTGCGACCATCGCATACTGCTTGGCGTTGTCATAAACATTGCGAACCATCATGCCCTGAACATTTTCAATCGGATTGAGGTCCGGAATAACGGGAGGCCACTCGAGTACTGGAATCTTCGCCTTGGTATGCTGCCCATACCATGATGGATCCGCCACCAAAGTTTCGCGGAAAAAAAGCAAGGCTCTTTTGTTCGAAGATCACGCCAATACATACATATGTGTTTCAGATTATCTGGTCTGACGAAAAAAAGTTTGATTTAGATTGCTTGACATCTGCAACGCCCCCCTTCCCCCTATATTTCGTGGTGGAACTACCCTTTCAATCACCGAATTACTGTGTTGCATTCAATGATTGGTCATTTTAACGCTGATGGTTCTGTTTATCCTTTCAAGATTGGCGTTCGACCATTTAATGAGCCTCTGTTTGTTTGTTCCCAAACGCACGACCAGTTGTCCGCCATGTCTTCCAATTGAGGAACTTCGATGGTTTTCTGGATATTTTCCTTTTTACTTAGTTCACGATAGAAACCTCTTTCATCTACCTGAAAGGTTCAATTTTGTTGCCTTCTTGCACTACTCTTATTGTACCAACGCAGTCTAGTAGTAAGAACATCAATTCTTTGCAGTGAGGAGTCTATAATCTCATCCAATATTGCTGGTTTCAATGTTTCGATGTTCTGAGGGTGGATGATTTTAGTATCAGGGCAATCAGCTTTTTGGTTCTATTAATTTTTTTATATTGAGTCAGTCGATCCAATTTTCTCCTTACTTTGCTGACTTCCTCGGGCAAAGACTGCAGTTGTAGGCCTAGTTCTACGGTTCAACGTTCTAACGGCTGCCACATCCGCACAATGCACAAGAGCTTTCAACTCTAACGTAATTCGTGCTGCGTTCAAATACATGAGTAAAACCTTGTTATTTAAGTGCTCTATTAGTGCACGCAGATTCTTCGTGATGTACATCTCTGACAGAGAATGCCTTTGTGTTGTTTGTACATCTATGAACTCCATCAATGTACGACCAAAATTCCTTTCACGATACTGCAATTGTTCTGGAATTTCGCTGTTTACATCAATAGGAACGTTAATGTCGAGATGTGGTTTTAGTGGATCCGGTACTTGATCTTCATTATCGCCTGTACCTGTGCCTTCAGCTTCAATCAACTCATCGTTATCAGTACTTTCCAGAGCGAGTTCATCAATAGGAGGCTGCTGTTCCACTTTCATTTGTATGGTAGCTATTTCAACAGCCGAAAGCAATTTGTTGACAGTTACAGAGCGTTTGTGGTCTGCTAGATTCTGTTCCTTCATTCGTATGGCTAGATTCGGGTACTTAAGTAATAAGAGACGATTATATACTCTCCTCACACTCTGCCCGCTTTTCTCTGCAAAAAAATAAAGGCGCATAACATCTATTGTTCATATGGTTGCTCGGTCTTCTGAGATAAGTGGATGATTCCTTATGTTTTTCACCTTAGCGATAAGATCTTTTACTGCAACTTTCTGTATATAAGGATATTTTACAGCAAACTTGGTCCTAAAATTGTATCCTTTTTCGCGCCCAGTTTTATACTTCGCGCTTTCGTAATAGAGACGCATGAATTCCTCTTTCATTGCTGTATTCCAGTTATGCTCTCCCATGGTATTTTTGTTAATGTGCTTGGCTGCAAATCGCTAAAGCTAGCCAAAGCATCCTCAGCCTCGACGATCCTCAGGAAGCAACCTTCGTTTCAAAGTATTGAATATGCTCTCTATTTTTTGTATGGGTTTTGATGTTGCTCTTAGTCCCTTTCCTCTTCGTTATCTGCCTGTCTGGCATGGGTAAACATGTCAGTAGCAATGCTACCGCCAACACAGCGGTGAAAGTCGTGAGAGGAAATTTAAAGCCCTACCGCGACGTGAAAGTCGCAATTTTCAATGAATGAAACAAATTAGCATTATTATCATTAACATTAGTTAATTATTAATGTTTTTTGATAACTTTTTCTCGGGTGAACCCGGTTTTACATCATCAGCCACGGATTGTGTCAAGTGCCTTATGAGATAAAGATGTTATGAATTTAATGCGCTGTTTGAAATCTCGCGACGATGTTGCAGTAGGCACAAAATTAGGTGTATGGTGTAGTTTGTAGTTCACCTTGTACCGCAGTTATCCTCACACAGTGGCCGAGAGCGTTGAAGGTTACATCAATCGCGTCTGGATGCGTTTTTAGAGCCACCATCGGTCACTCCATAGGGGTTTAGTCGCATTCTTTCTGATTGTCTCGGCAGTTTCTTACAATACGACAGATATTTAGTAAAACTGCTGTTTGGGCTGTTGGTAGTACCCTTTTGACTCCTAGATGTTTGAGATGTTCAGTGCATCTTGCGTACACATTGCCTATAGCCGAAATCACAATAGGATGAATAAATGCATGTTTCACATTCCTTTATTTCATTTTTACTTCATGCCTTACCTCGCTATACTTATGGATCCTAGTTCTATATGTTGCCTGCAAAGTCCGGTTAAGTGGACAAGCAATGTGGATGGTGTATCTCTTCCACCTTTTTTCTCACGCAACACGATGTCGGGTCGATTGTCCAGTGCCTGATGAGTTGGTGATATTATGAATTTAATGGGATGTTCGAAATCTCTTGCGATGATGTTGTAGTAGACACATAATTAGGTTTATGGTATAGTTTGGAGTTCGTGCTTTGCCGCTGTTGTTCTTACGCAGCGGCCGAAAGCGTTGTAGGTGACATTAATCGCCTCTTGATGCATTTTTAAAGCTAGCATCTGTCACTCAATAGGATTTCAGTTCCCTACTTTCTGATGGTCTAGGAAGTTTCTTACAATGCGACAGGTGTTAAGTAAACCCGCTTTTGAGCTGCTTCCAGTACACTGCTGACTCCTAGATTTCGAGATGTTCAGTGCATCTTGCGTGCACATTGCTTGTAGCCAAAATCACAATAGGATGAATAGATGCATGCTTCAGCACGAGAACGTTATTTATTATGTTTATAATTGTTATTATTTACTCAAAATTCCCACTCACTTGCCAAGAGGTTGAGAATAGAACAGAAGCATCGTGAAAATTAATATTTTCAGAACAAAACATTATAAATCAACAGATTGGCCATTGTAAGGTAATGTGGAAACTTCAAATTCTTCGTTTTATAATTTTAAGCATTATTTTATAAATACAGGAATTTATCCGAGAAATTTTGTCTTAATTTAATCAATATTTAGGCAATTGACAAAAAAGCGGCGAGCACAAAATTTACACTGGTAGTAGATAATTATAAAATTTAGAATAAAGAACAACTGAATATCTTATGTGCAATTGTTTAAAGTCAGTTTTCTGAAATTAACTTTTTTTAAATAAGCAGTGTCATGTGGAAATTGTGATTTTATTTGTTTATTTAAAAATAAAGTTTAATTGTGTTTTATTCTACTTTTTAATTTGCGTACTTGTTTCAAAGGAACTTTGGAGAAATTAGAATCAGGTTCATCTATGAGACTTTCTCCAATCCATACTATGACTCATCGGCAAGAGCAACTGAAACCAGAAGTATCTTATGATCTCCTAGCAGTATATCACTTCACAGAACTTAATGTTGAACCGTCTAAATTGTTGACTGATTTTGGCAGAGGTAGGTTACCAGATTAAATTTAAGGAGATTGACTTTTAATTATTTCATTAGTTATCATATATGCTCCACTCAAATTAGACAAAAAAGGCCAAAACTGTTAATTCTACACAAAATCTACACCTTTGAGCACCTTATTAGTAACTTTTTTAGATGTGCAAACTTTTATGTTTATTTAGGTAAACAATTCTCCTGGCCACAAGAGTTATTTAGCACACATAAAACTTACAAGATGGCTTCCACATAAAAGTACAATTTCAACAAAAACTTGGCAAAAACTATTGGTTGGTTTTTTGAGAAAATCGGCTTTTAATGTTTTCAGAAAAATCGTCGCTATTTTGTTAATTTTGAACCTTTTTCTTCCTCATAGAGGAAGCTTTGTGATGGTAACATTTTCCAAAAAATTTTAATTCATTTTGTTATGGTAGAAAAATAAGAATAACTTATTAACCTTACCCAACAAAAGAAAGGTGGCCTCGCCGACAGAGTGTCAGGGCCGTAGAGGACGGAGCCTCCGATCCTACAGGGAGGATCGCGTGGAGCGTTCAGACTACTGTATTCCCATGAATCTCCGATCCTACAGAGAGGATCGAGAGAGAAGATCTGACCCAGTAAAGGGGGAATGGAGCTTCGCTGATGAAGGACTAGGGCCGTCAAAAGTAGGGCCTCCAATCCTACAGGGAGGATCGCGAGGGGGAAGTCAGGTTTACTGTACTCTCCTCATTCTCTGATCCTACGGAGAGGATCGAGAGAGGGGGAGGGGTAGATCTTTTGGTCACGTCGAGTTGTTCTCCGATCCTACGGAGAGGATCGTGAGAGAGGATCTCGGTGTTAGAAAGGGCGCGAGGCAAATTGAGAGGGTCGTGAGAGATATATAGGGTTTTTAAATTGCATCAAGTTGTTCCCCGATCCTACGAAGAGGATCGCGAGGAAGGATCCCGACATAGGAGGGACGCGAGGTAATTTAATCCCCGATCCTACAGGGAGGATCGTGAGAGTGATTTTTTTTTAATTTACCCCAAGTTGCCCCCGATCTTACGGAGAGAATCGCGAGGAAGGATACCGGCGTAGAAGAGACGCGAGGTAATTCAGTCCCCGATCCTACAGGGAGGATCGTGAGAAGGGGATCCCGACGTAAAGATGCGCGAGATGGATTAATCTCCGATCCTATGGGGAGGATCGCGAGAGAGGGGTAGATCATTGAAAATTTCATTTAAATTATTCTCCGATACTTCAGAGAGGATCGTGAGAAGGGATCCCGACGTAAAGATGCGCGAGGCGGATTAATCTCCGATCCTACGGGGAGGATCGTGAGAGAGGGGTAGGCTTTTAAATTACAGTTAATTTAGTCTCCGATCCTACATCGAGGATCGTGAGGGTGAGATTTATTTAATTAGATTTCGTAAACCCGACAGGAAAAGCAGAAGAAGAGAGAGAGAGCACGGACTAGGGGGGGGGGGGGCCCCCACGGAGTCACGCAAAATACTTACTCTCTTCGATTCCCATGGAAACACGTCCGAAGATAATGACATCTTAAGGAGTAGGGTTCCTCTCCAATAAACGGAACCACTGACTTTTACTGTTAACTTTATAAAAATGATCTTTATTTCCTCTAGAGGCAAGGGTGAATCAAAAATACACTATTTCGGAAAGTTCATTTCGAGAACAGAAAGGAAACCGCACTTGAAAAGAACTAAAAACTATAGTCACGGACGGAAAGGCACCTAGTAGCGGAGCCTTCCGCGAGCCGGAGAATATGCCATCCGATGGCAGGTGTTGTAGGCGGAGCGAGTTGCTCGCCGGGTACCGGTCGTAGACCATCTGATGAACTGACCGCGGGACTGGACCCCCAGTGGGACTCCGATGCCGCTTCGAAGTCGAAATTCGAACGGATCTCTCTTTCTATCTTCACACGTTAGAAAAAGAGGTCCGTTCGACCTTCGACACGGTATCGGAGTCACAATGCTCGTCCCGGGGACCGCTCGTCACGCCGTGCATGGCGTAGCTTGAGTACTAATAGAGGGTGGGGAACGGAGCGCGCGAATATTCAAACTGAATTATCGGAAGATGGAAAGGCCGAGAGCTGTCATTCTCTGGAGGAACAACGGAAAAGCCGAAACTACTATTGTTTAGACAATTGGTAGTTTTCTTGTGTAACAATTTAATTAAACCTTTCTCAATTTAAAACTGTCTAATACATAGTTCGAAGCAATTGTCCGGATGTGTGTGGATGTGTGTGTCTGTGTGGATGGCACAATTTTTTGTGAACACGATAACTTGAAAACGGTTGCAGATAAATTGATGAAATTTGGAGGGCTTATATTCGCCACTAATATCTTGAAATTGACCGAAGGATTTTGTAAAAATATTTATTGAATTTTTTTTAGCACTCTATAATATTTTAAAAATCGGTTTTTCATAGTAATACTTTTTTCTTTAACATAATTCAAAGTTGATGCAAAAATAAAAAAAATTCCTTGGTTCGAGACGAATCGATTGACCTATAATATTAATACATTTTATTAAAGAGCAAAGAAGTTATGGTCATTTATATAGTGTTTAAAATCTATTTTTGTAGTAAAAATTTTCTCATTCTCATAATTTAAAGTTGATGTGAGAATAGAAAAGATGTGTTGATTCGAGACGAATCGATTGAACTATAATATTCATACATTTTATTGAGGTGTAAGAAAGCTATGACAAGATTCCTTGATTCGAGACAAATCGATTGAAGAACTTTATTGAAGAGTAAGGAAGTTATGCTCATTTATAATATTTGAAAGATCTGTTTTAAACAGAAAAACTTTTTTCATCGACATAATTCAAAGTGGATGCATTAATAGAAAAGACTTTTTGATCATAAATTTTGAAATGAAATAATACTGACAATTTTTGTAAAAAAGAAATCATAAAGCTGGGAAAGGGATAGGGTGTGACAGAACTTTTCCGTTACCTTTTCCAGCTCGAAAAATTATTATTTCAAATACAAAATTTGATTTGCCTGATTTGTCATAGTATTTCAAAAATTGTTTGTATTATTTTATAATTTTGTGTTTTTTGTAAATATGTATTTTTAAACTGCTCAAAATAAAAACTTTAGTTTGTCTATTATTTGAAAAGTCACTAATGCTCCCTCTATGAGGAAGCAAATACATTTGCTACCGGGAAGCAAAGTGTTCGTGAAATGAGCACCATATAATTATAAATATAAACAAAGTGAAAACAGTCGAGATCGAATTCACAGCTAGTTTTAATTTTTTCAACGGATTTCGAAAGATCGAGGTAAACGTTAGAGAGGTTGAAGGCTGTTGGATCGGGGTGCACAAAAATGGCGAAACCTATGATGCACTCAAAACTTACCAACAACCGGCGCGCCGGCGATGATGCGGTTTTGAGGTTTTAAAAATGTACTTTGAAAATTTTCTAGATCCGTAACTGCTAAAAAATGAGAGTAAAGTGGTGTAGCAACGATGTGAAGTGCACAGGAAGCCGACTGACAGATGATGGCGCTGATAGCTCAACCGTATTTGATTGTACTACGAAAATGCACTGTCAGTAAAAGTTGCATCTGTCTTGGCGGGACTTTAAATTAGAATGAAAAATGCAATTTATGATTTTCTTTTTTTTAAATTGTTTATTGAAATGTCCGAATGATTAGAGAATGCAACAGCATCACTGCAATTTGAATGAAAAATAAGTTTCTCCCTAGAATAATAAACTTGGTCTCGGAATAGGAAAAGTGTGGCAAGTGCAGCCCTATCCGACTAAAAAAAAGGTGTTTCCTTAGTGATTATAGTTAGGTGTGCGAGATTTTCTCACCAGAACGCCGTTGCACGCGGCACGCTTTAAAAATGCATTATATTAATAGATAAATATTTAAAAATGTAAAATAATTAAGTTTTTATACAATATGAGGTGAAAATATGTTTGTAAAATGTTTCTAGGACATAAAATACACATGTTCCATTAATCAATTAATATAAAATAGAAAAAGAACACATGGAATTATGTAAAATGTATACAGTGGATATGCAGTAAGAATTTCTTTATGCACTAAACAGAATATTTGTTATGTTATCCCAATAAAACTAAAAATATCTATATAAAAAAAAAAGCTTAAGCTTCTAAACAGAAATATTTTCCATTTTATTTTTTCCAGCTTCATACGAATGAAATAAAAAAAATTGTTAAGCCCTGTGTTCGGCATAAGGAAGCATATAAAGGGAGATATATATACTTTATTAAAAATTTGAAAGTATAAAAAAACATGGCATGGTGTGCCAAGCATCCGAGAGTCTGAACTCTGAAGTTCGTGCACACCATTATAATATTCTTCTATTGTTCGTATGTTGTTTACATGGTTTTTCACATCGTGCGCATCGTTTTGGCCAGGAAGGAAATAGTACATTGTGATACAAGTGTAGAAAAGCGGACTTTTGATGAAGGCTGTGAAGTTGACAGCACAAGACCGATGCGAGTACCACGCGGTGCACGAGCCGAAGGCGAGTGCCGACCTTGGTACGAGCTGAAGTCGAATGATGTCAACTACACAACCTTCATGGATATCCGCTTTTTTACACGAGTGTCACATGCTACTTTTTATAAGAAATTCAGAAAAAGTCCTATTGGAATCAAGTATGCAGAGTGTGAGGGGGGGGGGGCGAAGCCCTGGTGGCGGGTTCGGGGAGCGCAGCCCCCGAAAGGAAAAAACAATACTTTCGATGTTTCGCGTATCTATATAAGCAATAAAAAGAAATAATTTTAAATCTCTGTTAAGATCTGACATATATGCAAACAAAAAAAATAATTTAAACCTGTTTCCAAACCAAAAAATATTTCCGAAATGTATTACAAATAAATTGAAGATTAATAATGGTAAACATACTAATTAAAAATATTTATTTATGAGGAGAACAAACTTTTTTTAAATCGCAAAGAGTTATTTGCTAAAAGTGTTGCGACTCGAACTCATTTTTATATTTTCAAATCAAAACAAATAACTGAGCACGACTAGAAAATGGCTGACCGTAATTCTCACTCGTTGTCATAGGTAACCAAAGTATACAAAAAGTGACCAGCGTGTTAAAAAAGTATGCGAAAAAGGTAACTAGTGTGTCGAAAGGAAACTATGTTTGATTTACTCATGCTCAATATTTTTTTTTCATACCCTACTAAAAAGTGTCACTTTTGACATATTTTTCAGTACGAAAAGAGGGACTTTTTGTGCATGTGTTATAAAAAGTCTATTCACTATTTCTTCGTGGTTTTAGCGTACGTTTTTAATTCTTTTTCGAAACTAAGGGAGATCCCATTTTGATATTTACAGGACTTGTACAGGACATTGGAAGCTATCTACATAAAAAATGGAGAACATAGAAAGTGGGTTTTTTCAGAAATT
The DNA here is from genome assembly GCA_932195095.1 of Andricus curvator. Classification (NCBI taxonomy): domain Eukaryota; kingdom Metazoa; phylum Arthropoda; class Insecta; order Hymenoptera; family Cynipidae; genus Andricus; species Andricus curvator. The sequence continues at coordinate 94,379 of CAKNYM010051374.1, read as the reverse complement.
CAGTTTCAAAATTAGTTTTTGAAAAATCCAAGAAGTTATTGAAATTTTGTTTTGAAAACTATTTTCTTCAAAACTGCGTCCTATTACGAATAATTTAAAAAAAATAGACCTTAATATCACTAAAATCACCAAAGTTATTAAAGTTTAAGAAAAAAGGACCAAAATTGTCAATTTTCAATATCTCTTAAGTTTTTTGATTTTTTAAAAAATTATTTTGGGATTTTTCTTTCAACTCCTAAGAGAATGGATTCTAAAATTTTCATCAAAATTACTAACAATATCTGAAATTCGTCAGATGATTTGACATGGTATTGCTCAGCTGATTTTTCTATACATGATATACATATGTATTTAAAATATTAAGGTTCGGAAAAGATGAGATAAAAAATTTAGATTACGAAACTGCTCTCTTGAAAACATAATTCTTTTTTTAATTTAGGGCTGATTGACCCACCTTCTGATAAATTCCAGATCATTTTAGCGCCTGTTAAATCTTATAGAATAAGATTAACTGAGGGTTATCAAAAGGTGGATCAACCGGTCTTTAAACAGTAAAAATGAAGCTCTCAAATTTAACAAGGCTTTGTACGACAAAAGCCTACAGTGCAAAAGATGAAAGATATTTCAAAATAAACAGAATTTTAGGAATTAAGCTGTAACTTTAAAAGAAATTGAATTATACTAATTTTGTTTAATAATGTAGAATTTTAATTTTAATAAAGAATTTGAAAGACTCCATATAATACTTCTCCTTTATTTTTGTTAAAATTAAATATTTTATGGATTATAAATAAAACAAGTTTTCATTACATACTACCTATTTTTAAAACTGTTTCTTTCTAACCAAAACCAATGAGTAGGATTCTAGGGAATGTTTTAAGAAAAAAGATAAGCTACTGAATATACAAATTAAAAAAAAACCACGCTTCGTTGATGAAACTGAAAGAAAGTATAAAATATAAAATAACTATGATGAAATAAGTAATTCTGATCCAAAGTAATTTTTTTTCTAATTTCAGCTTTATAACGCCTGTTTTAAGATTATTGCTACAACGTTTAAGATTGTTGTTATAACGTTCGAATCAGCGTCTTTCACTAAACGCATCCAAATAATATCCTGACGAAGGAAATGTTTCTGGCACACCACTTGGCCACTTCTCACAATAAAATCTTTTCTCAATATCGCTTTTTGCCATTTTTCAACATTTTCTTTTCCCGAAGGAACCGAAAAAAAGTGAATTTTTTCATTTTCATCTACTAACTGTGAATTATAACCTGACTCACAGTTCAGCACAATACACGAGTGTCAATTGAATTTGCACTTTGACATTGACATTATGGTCAATATTAAGTAAAGGAATCTTACCAAATCACGTAAACGCACCATATTTACTCATTTACAAATAAATAAATTACTTATTACATTTACTTAGAAAATCACCTGTTCAGTACAATGCTTTTGAAGAGCGTGACGCGTGCAACGCGCTCTGGTGAGAAAATTTTGCACATGGAAACTAATCACTAAGGGAGGTACGTTTCGCCGTTGCAGACACTGGGAGTAGGATAGGGCTGGGCAAGTGATAAAAGGATGCCGCTGTGAACTCGCTGATCATAATCGATAATAATTTTGCAGTTTAAAAAAAAAATTATTTATTCAATTATTTACATATCTTGTTGTATTGTAACGTGCAAAAAAATATATGGAGATGGCGAATTACGTAGAATCGTATAAATAAGGTAAGTATTGTACACCCTATTCTCGCTTTATAGCAGCGGTCGGCAAAATTTTTGCTCACTTTTCAGGTAAAGGCTGGGTTGAACCAAGGTTTTTTCGCCTGTCTCGCTTTGTTCGTCAACGCTACGTTTTTCCTGAGATGGGTTAGCTTTCCTCGGCGGGGGTTCATTGTTAGACGGGATATTCAATGGGAATAAAGAGTGACAAATCAATTTTGTTTTAAATTCTTATATTAGCGATTTAAAAGTCTTGAATTCGAAATCTGTGACGTTTTCGCGATTACATATATCTAAAATTGTACTTGTGAAGATAAAAAGCAATTTTTTTATGAAATATAATGAAAACTGAATTTTAAACTAAAAGTGTTATAGTTAATTGATTTTTAGTTTTTGAAGACGTTTTTTAGATTCTTTTCGATCGCAAAAATTCACAGATTTTTAATTTCGAGGTTTCAGAATGATAATTCTGAAGTTTGAGATTTTTTTTCAAATTTTAATCCCCGTTACTCGAACCGCTTAATAAAGGAAGCGTCCGTGTCAGGTTGGATCTTCTTGGCGGCAGCAGGTACTGCCACGAGATTTTCACTCGACCCGCCACGGCAGCTAGAGCTGCCTCGCGGCAATAGTTTGCCGACCACTGCTTTATAGAACACTAATATTACTCGCATTCTCAGAATCTAAAACGCCCTCAGGAAGGCACACAAAGAAACCTCACAAAAATTTGCTGTTACTAGAGAGAAAGTTATTATTTGAATATCTTTCAGGATAAATGTAAATTTCTCATTGAAAATAATAAAATCAGGACTCCGCAGGAAAAAAGTCTTTTATGATTTTAAGAATTGAAATAATGTTATCAGTAATTTATTATGAGAGAAAAACATTGTTATGAAGAAAGTACTGTCGCCTCTTACCAATTTAAAAGAAAATGGTTGGATTTTATTAAAAGTCAACCAATTTTCGCAAATTGGTAAGAAGCGATAGTAAGATAAAATTCAGTTACCAATAACTTGTCAAAATAAATTTTTTTTTCAAGTTTTAAAATGTTATTAGTAAAAATAATGTGCTTGATTTGAAATATCATCATCAGTCGTATTATTTTGAAAATTTTTTTTTTCAGAGATCTGATTTTTGGCACAATTACCTTAAGCTGCTTCACTCGCTAAAAATATTTACATTTTTAATTGTTGAGAACTACTAAAATTCCAATTTTCCTAAATATCTACATTACCGACTTTTTTTCTAAAAACAAGCTCATGTCTACACGAAAGAAGATATCGAGTCGAAAGTAGGAGAAATTAAATAAAAGTTACTATGGATGGTTTATTTGGTCATAATTTTTTATAATTATGAAATAAAAATGTATGAAAAGTAATTTTTGTTTTCCAAATGTAAACACGTTGGACCAGATAAAATTATTGAGTACCTTCTATTTCCTCCTGAAAACTTGAAACTCGATATCTCATTGTATGTTGACAATAGTTTGTAAAAAGTAAGCGCTGGTAATGCAGATACTTCCTTGTTTGTTGCAAATTTTTCCTGCAAAAAATTGTTACCTAATTTCAAAGTCTGCTGTATCGAATAATTTCTATTCTAATTAATTTGTACATTGAATCTCTCCAAGTGCACTATCTCGATATCTAAGAATAAGGAATCTTTGCGAATAAGGTCGATGATTTTTAAATTTCTGCAAAGGTTTGCAGGTTTTGATATTTTGAATTAGACATTTCTCCTGCAAGATATTCAAACAATAATTTTCTCTCTAGTAATAGCCAATTTTTGTGAGGTTTCTGAGTGTGCCTTTCTGAGGGCGTTTTAGATTCTGAGAATGCAAGTAATATTAGTGTCCTATAAAGCGAGAATAGGGTGTACAATGCTTACCTTATTCACACGATTCTACGTAATTCGCCATTTCCATATGTTTTTTGCACGTTACAACACAACAAGATATGTTAATAATACAATAAATAATTTTTGTTTTAAATTGCAAAATTATTATCGATTATTATCAGCGAGTTCACAGCGGCATCCTTTTATAACTTGCCACACTTCTCCTATTCTCAGACTAAGTTTATTATTCTAATGTGAAATTTATTTTCCATTTAAATTGCAGTGATGTTGTTGCATTGTCCAATCATTCGGACCTGTCAATAAACAATAAAAAAAAAAGAAAATCACAAATTGCATTTTTCATTCTAATTTAAAATTCCCGCCAAGACAGCTGCGACTTTTACTGACAGTGCATTTTCGTAGTACGATCAAGTACGGTTGAGCTATCAGCGCCATCAGCTGTCATTCTGTGTCATTCAGTTTCCTGCGCACTTCATGTCGTTGCTACACCACTTTACTATCATTTTCTAGCAGTTACCGGATTTTTTTCGTAAAACCAGAGACTTAACCCCAGTGCCGCCACCGCGAAACCCCTTCCGGGTTCTAGACAATTTTCAAAGTGCATTTTCACAACCGCAACATCGTCGGTCGTTATTAAGTTTTGAGTGCTTCATAGATTTCGCCATTTATGTGCACCCTGTTCCAACAGCCTTAAAGAAAAAATTAGGATTTTTTTTGAAAAACAAAATCCATAATTCAAATACGCATAACTTGGTTAAACTTGTTTTTTTTTTCGAAAATCGGCAAAAAACGTATCGCCTAATTTCCTTTAGAAAACAACCTATTTCTGAATGTTGTTGTCTGAAACATGTTTCTGAACCTGTCTGATTTGTAATCGATTCCGTCTTTAAATAATTAAAAATAACTTTAAAATATTGATTTATATTGTACTAGACCAGGGGTCTTCAAAGGTAGATCTTGTATCTACTGGCGATCCCAGGCCAATAGGTCGGATCTACTCAGCTTTGACCCAGAACTGTCAAAATCTTTTACCTGATTTGAGCCATTTGGAGACCCATTAAAAAAAAGGGTCCTCCATGTTCAAATTTCAGAACCGAGCCCTTCCAACTGGGATTTTTTCCGTGGGGTCATAAATTTTCTCTCAGTTTCCCTTCGAAAAAAATGGTAGATCTTGACAAAGGTCGGGCGATCCTGGGTCACGCTGCACCTGTGGATTGTGGAGACCCCTGCACTAGACCAACAATAATTATTTTTGTCAAAAAAAAAGCAGAATAAAGTGCTCAAAGATGTAGATTTCGTGCAAAATTTGACGCTTTCCATGTCAGAAATATCAAACCTGCCAGCCACCTCATTAATTTTAATTAAACTTAGTGAAGTTCTAATACTTCATGGGCAATTTTCTGTGGACAGAGGATTTTCGAAAATTTTGAAAATCTTGGTAGCTACACCATTTTGAAATTTGAGACCGACTTTTCTTTAAATTGTAATATTTCCGACCCTTTTGCTTCGGATTTTAATGAAACTTATAGGCGTTTTGTAAAAGAAGTTGCTGGTTTATATAGAATATGAAAGAAAATAAATTCTTAAAATTTTCACAAAAGAAGTGAAAACAATTTTTGGATTAGATTTTTTCACAGAGTACGTTGTCTGGCTGCCATTGTGGAGATCCGTGAGCTAGGCAGACAGCGCAGGCATTGGCATTACACAATGCCAATGCCATCTCAAAGAATATTTGCAATTTTTCAGCTACTTCAGGTTATTTTGCTGTGATTTCACCTAATATTCGTATTTCTAAACAAAAAATGATAAAATAAGTAAATTTACAAGCTTAACAAATTTCAGATTGTGTACGTTTTTTTCGTTGGTAATTAAAATTTATATTAAAAAATCGTCAGATTTCAAAGAAGATTCATAATATTTGAACAATTTTAGGTTACGTTTGGCTTATTACATCGATTTTCAATTTTTCAAACAAAAATCATTATAATTTCAACAAAAGATTTACAATATTTTAACAATTTTGTATTTTTTAGTCCTTTTTGTCGGAAATTGGTATGTTTAATACACAAAAAATTATATTTTAAAGAGGATCCACAACTTTTTAACAATTTTATGTTATGTTGGCATTTTACACAGGAATTAGGTACTTTTAGTAAAAAATAGTTAGATTTCAAAGAAGATTACAATGTGTACAATTTATATGATAAACTAGTGGTTTTCATCGGAAATTTCTATATAGATTTCAAAGACAATTTTCAATTTTAGAACAATTTAAGCTTATGTTAGCGTTTTCAGTCGAAAACGGTTATTTCAAACAAAAATAATTAATTTCGAAGAAGATTTACAAATTGGAACAATTTTTGTTACGGTTTTTGTACAATTTTTGGTTTCAGTGTCTTTTTAACCAGAATTCGGTACTTTTAATAGAAAATCATTGAATTGAAAAAAGATAACAAATTTTTGAACGATTTTAGGTAATGCTCGCGTTTTCACCGGAAATCGATGTAGATTTCAAACAAGATTTACAATGGAATCGCTGAGTGCAGAAAGGGAACTACTGACATTTTTGTGCAAAATAAATTAATAACGTATTCATATAGATTCGAATACGCTCTATATTAATACATTATTAATTCATTTTGGCCACAAATATCAGTAGTTCCCTTTCGGTACTTAGCGATTCAATTATAAAATAATGTAACTTTATATTACCATTTTCCACCAGAAATCGGTTATTAAACAAGAAAAAATCAAAACAATTTTTTTATTGGATTTTTAATGGAACACGCTATATATATTTTATAATCATATTCCTTGTTTTTTTATCTTTCATTTCACAAAAAAGTTGATGGACACTCATCTGATTCGCGAGTTATAAATATTAGAAGAGCAGCAGTCAAGTCGCATTGCTTAAGGCCCTTTATCAGAATGGGTAATCGGTTCTGAATTTGAGGCCGCACGGTTGAATATTTTTGTATAATTTTTTGCATACGCCATCTGCATAATCATATCTAAAAGCACACAGAGCCGATTTTTCTATAGAATGTTTATATTTTCTTTAATAATAAAAAAGCGTGAGAAGAATAGCAGTGACGCTCTGTGTTAGCTGTCCATGCATTTTCAGCGCGTGCCTATGGTCCCTTGTCAAACGCCAGGCGGCAGATATCCCGGAGCGGGTCAAATTAACCGGAACGAATGACCCTTTCATTGTTATGAGATTACGGCCGATTAGAGAAACTGACATTATGAAATCATGGATTAATTTAATTTTAATTAGCTGTATTAATTTATTTATATAATTACAAGAATGTGAAATATGATTCATGAAAATCGGTTAATATTTGCAGTAATAATGGGAATCTTTAGGTAATAAATAACTTTTGTGCATATACACTGTTCATTTTTTAGTAAGTGGATGCAGCAGATTAAGAAAACATGAAAAATGTATCATTTGGAGGAGTTCAGTAGACCTGGAGCCTACAAAATTTAATCAATTTGTTTAAAAGTTTCTGAATTAACTGACATGTATGAAAATTCCATACATGGAAAACAGACTGTAAAGATGACAACTTTTTCCCTAGTCCGAATATTTGAAGAGTGGATGTCGGAAAGGATGCAGACACCATTTCCAAAACGTTGTAGGAGAACCAACAACGTTCTCTAAAATAAAATTTTCAATTAAGGTCAAAATAAATAAACACGTACTATAAAGATATGTACCAGTACTCAATTGGAAAAATGGGAAAACAAGTACTTGTTATAAACTTGTTGTGAATTAAAGTATAGTGACCTCTTGAAGAATGTTCCAGGAATAATTTCCACCCAACAACTTTCAGTTTGGACCCCCAATACCCTTATATTGTACCCGTAAAATGCCCCAAAAAGGCAAAATAGCAGGCTTCTATCAATTTTATTAAAAAATTATTATCTATTTAAACATTTGTTTCCCCCTGTAAGTCGTAAGAATCGCGACAAGTTATTTTCTGGAATTAATGACAGAATGAACATATTTAGAGAGTAATATATTTTCTTCAGGATGTTTAGTAATTTTGTAAATAATTTTCATTTGTTTAGACAATTTGTGTTTGTTACAACAATTTTCCCCCCGTAAACTATTCTTGCCTTTGAGCAATTGAATTTAATTCTGTAAAAAATATAGTGTATACGTTCTGAGATAAAGAAATACTGAATAATAAGCGACATAGTGTAAGAGATTCGAAAAAACTAAACTTTCTAATTCTTTAAGCAATTTCGAAAACTGTTAAAAAAAATATTACTCTTCACATTCATTTATTGTCTCATTAATTGCAGAAAAGAATAACTTTTCACGATTTGCAGGGAAGAAAGTTGTTAAAACAAATGACAATTGTTACAAAAATTGCTAAATATCCTTAAGAAAAAAAAACATTACACTCAGTATCGGTTAATTGTGTCATTTATTCCAGAAAGTAATATCTTTTTACGATTCACAGGAAAAAAAACTGTTTAAACAAATAAAAATGGTCCTAGAAAATGAAACTTGTTTAAAAAATCACTAAATATCCTGAAGAAAAAAATATTACTCTCTACATCTGTTAATTGTTTCATTAATTCCAGGAAGTAACTTTTTATATTTTGCAGGAGAAGCAATTATTTAAACAAATGAAAATTGTTTAAAAAATTCGCAAATATCATTGAAAAACATGCTACTCTCAACATTCGTTAATTGTAACACTAATTTCAGAAAATAATAACTTATTACGATTTAAGGAGAAACAATTGTTAAAACTAAATAAAAATGTTTAAATAATTACCAACTATACGGCAGTCCCGCTTTACACGTTCCCGATACACCAGCCAAGGTATTGCAAGGGGGCGAGAGAGAGGCGCTTGCAAGGTCAGCGGAGTTGCGATGTTTACGATTCGGAGCTATAAGACAGACCTGCCCAAGTAGGGGAAAACTGCTCATTCGCCACATGTTCGAGTTCCATCACCACTTCCCTCTTCTCAGGTCCAGAGGCTTGGGGGGTGGTCGCTCTCGTGAAGTTGAATGAGTAGAGGTCGGTGGTGGTGTTAAATTCCCATCTGGCAAATGAGCAGTTTTCCCCTACTTGGGCAGGCCTGCTATAAGAAGCAAGAAGGAGGAGAAGAACGGTTTGGAGAGTCCCGAGATAGTGTGACTATACTTTAATTCACCAAAAGTTTATAACAAGTACTTCTTTTTCCCATTTGTTCAATTGAGTACTGATGTATATCTTTAAAGGAAACAAGGAAAAAAATTGTCATCTTTACAGTCTGTTTTCCATGTATGGAATTTCGACACATATCAGTTAATTCAGAAAATTTTAAACAAATCGATTAAATATTGTAGGCTCCAGGTCTACTGAACTCCTCAAAATGATACATTTTTCATGTTTTCTAAATCTGCTGCGCCATTTGCTAAAAAATGAACAGTGTGTATGCACAAAAGTTATTTATTACCTGAATATTTCCATTACTACTGCAAATATTAACCGATTTTCATGAATCTTATTTCACATTCTTGTAATTATATAAATAAATTAATACAGCTAATTAAAATTAAATTAATCCATGATTTCATAATGTCAGTTTCTCTAATCGGCCGTAATCTCATAACAATGAAAGGGTCATTCGTGCTGCTAATTCGAGCCGCTCCGGGGTATCCGCCGCCTGGCGTTTGACAAGGTTCCATAGGCACGCAGCGAAAATGCAGACAGCTAACACTGGCGTCACTGCTATTGTTCTTTGTTTTTGATTATTACACAAAATATAAACATTTTTTCGGTAATCCGGCTTAGTGTGTTTCTAGATATGATTATGTAGATGACGTATGCAAGAAATTAGTCAAAAATATTCAACCGTGCGGCCTCAAAATTCAAAACCGATTACCCATTCTTATAAAGGGCCTTACGCCAACGCCTGTTGTCCACCTAGCTGCTGCGTGGCACAGGCGTTCCACTGGACTGCTCCTCTTTAAATATTTATAGCTCGCGAAGCAGATGAGTGTCCATCAAAGTTTTTTTAAAGAAATGTAAAAAACAAGGAATATGATTATGAGAAAAAATAAAATATAGCGCATTTCGGCAAAAATCTAATCATAAAGTTGTCTTCATTTTTTTTTGTGAACATTTTGAAATTGTTTTTTTTTTTTTTTCATATTTTCTATAAAACATCATCTTCTTTTACAAAATGCCTATAAGTTTTGATAGAATTCGAAAAAAGTGTGGTAAATATAATAATTTAAAGAAAAGTTGGCCTCAAATTTCAAAATGCTGTATCTCCCAGAATTTTCAAAAATCCTTTAACCACAAAACATTACCCATAAAGTGCTATATGGAAACCTGGAAACCGTCATTTTTACATGTTTGGATTTAGGGGTACTTTTCGGGCAGCATGGTTGGATTAAGGGTAGCAAAACTATGCGATAGAATACCATAGAATTCTTTGTTGGAAAGTCCTCTACAAGTCCTATAACTTTCCGGTAACATTTTCCCAAACCCATAGAAATTATTCCAAAAGCCCTAAAAAGTGATTTTTTCACTTGTGTTTTCATGTGAAATTTCGAGTGCCCCGCGGCACCTGTTAAAATCTAAATTTCAAAAAAATCAAAATGTGCAATTTTTTTCTGATTCGGAACCGAATTGGGGGAATCTTTACCCTCTGTAAAAGAAAGTAACTTTGAACCACCCTATTGCTCATGGCAATAGGCATGTTTTTGGAGAAGCCTGCGGTTTCATGAATTCTCATTGTTATAAAAAATATATTGCTTTCATTTTTCTTGGCAGGTGGTTCAGGCGAAAGTTGAAAGTATTTCAAAAGTTTTTTCTGTTTTTTGTTTAGATTTGAACAACATTTTTGCATTTTTAATTATAATTTCTAAAAAAAAGTTGCAAAAAAGTATTGTTTAAAAATTTTTCACCAATAACATTGGGGAACGATACCAAATTATGATAGACCATTTTTTTCAAATTTGTTAATGAATACATAAAAGTTTGAAATAACACCTTCGTCTGCGCGCAAGATTTTAATTGTTATAAACAATTTTTATCTTCGTGACTTAATTTTGGTATGTTATTTGAATTTGTCAACGAAAAATGGTCATAAATAGAAAAATAAACAGTTTCAAAAGTTATAAACAATTCTTTAATTGATCAAGTTGCATGGGCAGACTAATAGACCTAGCAGAAATTTAAACATGAAGATGGTAGCATTGAATTAAAAAATAATTTTTTCATGAAAAAGAATCCGATTTTAAATTGTTTCAACAAAAATGGTTTTAGCAATTAAAGCCGTTTGCCAAAAAAGGTGTCATCAGTTGTTTTTTTTCTATTTATTTATATTTTTTTTCCACCAAAGACAAATTTACTTACATAGCTAAGTTATGATAATTAGTGGAACAAATTCCTGCGGACTTTCTCGACGGGCGGTTTAATGATAACCGATCTGAGTTTCTTTGGTATTCGGTAGGTACTCGGGTGAACTAACACGTTCGCGGCACTTCCACTAGCCGATGAAGGTTTCGGGGGATGGTGGCCGAAGGCTCGTAGCAAGGCTTCATGCTTCCTCGGAGACCTTCTCGGTGGGTGAGAGGATTTCCTTCGTTTCTCTGGGGATCGTTGGGGTGGAGGTAGGGCTCTCACCTTTCCTTTCCTCTCTGGAGAATGGCGCGGAGGTGGTCGCGGTCTTTTAAGACTGGAGGGAGCCACTTGGTGCTGACTTAAGTGGGCATCCTCCCACTCTTCTGTGAGTCGGCGTTTTATCGGGGTGCTTCGGGTGAGGGTAACCCGGAGATCCCTCAGTCCTCGAGGCCTCGCAGCCTTTTCACCAGGGTCCCTGGCAGCCGGCTCTGGTAACGGGTACTCCTTTTGGGCAGCCTTGGTCCTCAGTTTCCGTGTACCCACGTTGGTCACTTTCACTGGAGAGACTGGAATGGTAGAAGCTCGGAGTATCAAGTAATCTTCCTCTTGGTTGTGGGGGCTGGTCCCTCCTGCCGTAGGTTGCACGTCTTCTTGTTGGGTTAGGCTTTCCTTCTGTTGAGGTATGGGCGTTCCTGGAGTCAGATCGGCGATCCCGGGCTCGAGTTGAGGGGCTTGGGGGGAATCGTTAGTCTCCTGACTCTGTGCACACTAGGGTGGTCCAAAAATACATTGCAAAATTTTTTTTCACCGTAGAGGGCAAGTCCCCCCACCAAAAGTTTCCATTTCCGGAGAAAAAAAATCGATAATTTTTTTTTTTTTGAAATTCGAATATTAACACGTGCCACCGGGCACTTCAAAGTCCCATTTAATTAACATGGGGAAATTTTGGATTTTCGTAAAATTGAATTCATACTTCAGGGTTTGATCGAAACGTGCCAAACTTTTTAGGGATTGAAGAGGAGTACCTATGAAATAAAAGCATACTGATAACTTTTATTTTTAACCCACCCTTATCCCCCCGCAGCGCCCCAAATATGACCCAAAAATAAAAAAACTACATTTTTACGTATTATTGTTACTTTTTAGCAATTTCCGTCGTCTTTTTCATACAAATAATTACTAATGGACAATTTGAATATTTTCCATGACTTTTTAAACAATTTTTAATTGTTTAAACAAATGTAACTTATTTAAACAATTATTTATTCCCAAAAAATGTAAAAAATAATCGTATTTTCTGATTGAAATGTAATAGTTTGTCATTGTTTGGAGTAGTAATTTTTTTTTAAACATTATGTAATTATTTAAACAATTACTTATTGTTTATTCTCAAAATTTCTAAAAATTGACCCAGAGATGTCCACTTTTTTCTCAAATTGGTATCCTACGCTACTTTTTGTTGAATAATTATATAATTTTGATTTGCTTAAGCAGTTTTTTTCGATAACTTTACAAATATTAAATAAAATAAAATACATATAATTATTTTTCTGACTGTATAGTGTACAGAAAGAATATATTAACCATTTTTTAATTGTTTAAACAAATATAATTTGTTTAAACAATTATTCTTCCAAAAATAGATTTTAAATCGTATTTTCTGAATTAAACATAATATTGAATGATTGCGAGGAGTAATAAATTCTGCTAAAAACTTTATGTTATTGTTTATACAATTAATTATTGTTTTTTTTTCTTCAAATTTCCTCCAAATTGAGTATGGATGGTTTACATCTTCTTTGGCGCATTACTTAATAAATCATGAAAGTCATAATAAAATTTGAATTGTAAAAGTGTATTTATTATTGCTTTCTTCATATTTTTACAATCTTTATCATAATTATATTATAAAAAAGCACATTCCCTAATGCAAATTATGATTCAAGTTTCAACAGATTGCTTTTTTACATTTTCATACTCGTTATAAATATAAAACGTGTCGCTGATTTTCATTTTATCTTCATACGATTATTTGTAAGACTGTTTTGAAGTTATTTCTGTAATTCACACATGCAGCGTTGAATTTGTATCAAATTTGCCGCTCGACGACCTTTTAAAAATGAAGGTGAGTGTGACGTTTTTAAGAGAATTTACTACTCCTCGAAATCATTCAATATTATGTTTAATTCAGAAAATAAGATTTAAAAAATATTGTTAGAAAAATAATTGTTTAAACAAATTATATTTGTTTAAACAATTAACAAATGGTTAATATATTCTTTCTATACACTATACAGTCAGAAAAATAATTATATGTATTTTTTTTTTTTTTTAAGTTATCGAAAAAAAACTGCTTAAGCAAATCAAAATTGTTTAAACAAATAGAGATTTATTAAAAATTAAAAGATATGTATCAAAATTATATAATTATTCAACAAAAAGTAGCATAGGATACCAATTTGAGAAAGAAGTGGACATCTCTGGGAAAGTAAAAATTGGCACGTGTGAGTTTGGAGGTTAGGGGTCGAACCGGAAGGACAAAGAGAAAAGGCGCTGGGAGCTTGCGTGGAGAGAGCGTCAACTGTGACGAGAAGGTAGCTTGACTACAGCGGTGTTTTAAGTGGTGGAGAAGAAGAGAGAGGGAAAGAGAAGTCACAGCGGGCAGGAAGAGTGAGAAAGTGTGTAGAGGGACAGTGTTGTTAGCAGCAGCCGAACAGCGAGATGAGTGGTGACGGTGAGAAGAGGAAAAAGAAGATGGAGGCTTGGTGGGAGGTTATAAAAGTGGAATGGGAGAAAGAGAGGGAACGAGTGAACCTTGAGCACAAGAGAGAAAGGGAGATTTTATTGGAGGAGATGGTGAAGATGCGTATAAGCATCCAGGAGCTCAATTTGAAAATCGAAGGCACTATGAAGGAGGCGAGCGCAGCGGAGCCTAGGAAAGAGGGAGAGCAGTCTACAATGGAAAGAGAGACAAAGGTGAAAGATGCGAGCTGCCAGACGGAGGAAAATGAGAGCACGTGGAAGAATCCCCCAAGGGCTTTGACAAAGGAAGAGTGGGTGGTGGAGAAGGAGGAAAGAGCGACGAGAAGGAGAAACCTGAAGGTGCTGGGTGTCAGCGGAGACGATTGTGAGGTAGTGAGTGTAGTGGGGAGCCTAGCGGCACGCACTCAGAGGGTGGCGAGAGTTGAGCAGTCATGGAAGGTGGATGGGGGTCTGATGCTCAAACTGAAGTCGATGGAAAATAAAACGGAGCTACTGGAGGCAAGGGGTAAGCTCAAGAACTCAGGAATTTTGGATTGAAGAAGATTGGACGGAGAGAGAAGAGTTGGTGGAAGATTGGCTTCGAAGAGAGAAGGAGAGGCTGGAACGGGCAGGCGCCGCGGTGAAGTTAAAATACATGAAAGCGAGAGTAGGGGAGACAATATGGAAATGGAACGAGAAGGAAGGCAGAATGGAGGTGATCCGGCTAGAGGAGAAAGAAGTGGACCATTAGGAACAGAAGAGATGGAAGAAGCAGAGAGCGGTGAAAAAGATTAAGTGTAAAGAAGAGCAAGGTGGTTGGTGGTTGTTGTGAGGGTATGTGTTGAATGGGAGTGGATCGAAGTGTGGGTTAGGATGTGATGTACATCGGAGAGTGAAATGCGGTGAGGAAGAAAAATGTTATTTTTGACAGATTAGGAGGAGGGAGTTTTTGTTACTGATAGATGAGAGGGGTAAAGAGAAGAGAGCGAAGAAAGTGAAAGGAGGTAGAGACAATAAGCTGAGTTTTGGAAAATTGTAAATGGACAATCTGACAGTTAGGGTGAAGGAAGAGTTGGTAACGATAGTAAAGGAAAGAGGGTGAAGTAGTTTAGAGGTAGGGCTTCCGTTTCCGCTTACAGAATGAGGTGTGAAGTTCTAGAGAAGTAGGTTAAGTTAGGTTAAGAAGTTTGTGAGGAGAAGTTTTGTAATGGTTTTTTGAAGACTCTCAAACCCGTAACAGGGAGAGAGTATAATAAATATACATACAACATTTCAATCAGAAAATACGATTATTTTGTACATTTTTTGGGAATAAATAATTGTTTGAATAAGTTACATTTGATTAAACAATTAAAAATTGTTTAAAAAGTCATGGAAAATATTCAAATTGTCCGTTAGTAATTATTTGTATGAAAAAGACGACGGAAATTGCTAAGAAGTAACAATAATACGTAAAAATGTAGTTTTTTTTATTTTTGGGTCATATTTGGGGCGCTGTGGGGGGGGGGGGTAAGGGTGGGTTAAAAATAAAAGTTATCAGTATGCTTTTATTTCATAGGTACTCCTCTTCAATCCCTAAAAAGTTTGGCACTTTTCGATGAAACCCTGAGGTATGAGTTCAATGTTTCGAAAATCCAAAATTTCCCCATGTTAATTAAATGGGATTTTGAAGTGCCCGGTGCACGTGTTAATATTGGAATTTCGAAAAAAAAACAAAAATTAGGGATTTTTTTTCTCCGGAAATAGAAACTTTTTTGGTGGGGACTTGCCCTGTAGCTCGAAAAGCGTTTTTTGGATCAACCTAGTGCACACGTGTCCTCGGTCGGGTCAGTGAGGCCAAACTACCGTAAGGCGGCTTCCAGGGGAACCGCGCCCTCTTCCTCTAGGCTCAAACCGTACGAGCAGTGGGGGGTGTCTTCCACTACGGGAAGAACCCATAAGTGTCCAGGCTTCTCGGGCTCGTGCTCAACCAGCCGTTGAGCCCTCCGTTGCCGACTTTGGAGTCTTTGGCGTTTGCTGGTCGGTGGTAAGGGAACGTATTTCTCAGGATGGGCAAGCTGCTCGGCCACAGCCCGGCGATGACGTTCGGCCCAGGGCTTGTACTGACTTGGCCGATTCCTTTTTGATATTCTTACTAAGGACAAACGAGTTTAGTTTTTTTTAAGGGAAACCCGGTTATCCTCGGTATGATCGAGGACCCGGAAAAAGAAACCCAGTTATCCTCGATGGGATCGAGGACCCGGAAGAGATTATTTACTTTCGCGAGTTTTAGTATTTTAGGAAAACCCGGGAATCCTCGATATGTTCGAGGACCCGGAAAAGATTATTTATTTTCGGGAGTTTTAGTATTTTAGGGAAACCAGGGAATCCTCGATATGGTCGAGGACCCGGAAGAGTTTGTTTAGTTTTCGCGAGTTTAGGTTTTTAGGAAAACCCGGGAATCCTCGATATGGTCGAGGACCCTGAAGAGTTTGTTTAGTTTTCGCGAGTTAAGGTTTTCAGGAAAACCCGGGAATCCTCGATATGGTCGAGGACCCGGAAGAATTTGTTTAATTTTCGCGAGTTTAGGTTTTCAGGAAAACCCGAGAATCCTCGATATGGTCGAGGACCCGGAAAAGATTATTTATTTTCGCGAGTTTTAGTATTTTAGGGAAACCCGGGAATCCTCGATGTGGTCGAGGACCCGGAAAAGATTATTTATTTTCGCGAGTTTAGTATTTTAGGGAAACCCGGGAATCCTCGATATGGTCGAGGACCCGGAAGAATTTGTTT
>CAKNYM010051374.1:51979-66221 GCA_932195095.1 Andricus curvator | reverse complement strand
GGTTGACCCCTGTTGTCTTTAAAATCGATTTTGAAAATTAAACTTTTAAAACATTTGGCTTTGTAGGAAGTCTATAAGCCATATGTTTCAAAAATTTAACTTTAAAAATCGATTTTAAAGACAACAGGGGTCAACCGGAACGGCCATGTGAATTTTATATGCCCTTACACTATCCAGCGGCTCAATTGTTAAATGTAAGGTGGTTTTTACTTGGTTTAAATTTTCTTATCTATATTTTATATCACTTAATTTAATACATCTGTCGATCAAACCTTTTATCAAACCGATCTTTTGACTAAGCAAATGACGGGATTTATAATTTAAGTAACAACCGGACCAAGATGGTTTTTTAAACCAGTCTGTAATTAAATTTCCATTAAGTATTTTTTTAGTCTCCAAGTCTAAGAAACTGAAGGTGTTATTTTTTTCGTTTTCAAGTGTAATTTGAAGGGATTCATCAATACTTTTAAAGATATTTAAAAGCTCAATAATTTTATTAGTTGGAACAATTGTTAATATGTCATATACATAAAGTTTGAAGTTTTGGGAAAAAGTACATGAAAAAAGTTGTTTTTTCATACAAAAGCTGTTTTTATTGGGAACGCATACATGGAAATCAGTAAATTATTCATTTCTGCAGCAAAAAACAAAATTTAGATTAAATAATAAGTATTCGAGTTCCGCAGGTAACGGAGCACAAGAAGCACATAGCAGCAACCTGTGCTCTTCGCAGCACGGATGCCTGCACTTAGGGCACGTCATTTGCGTTTTTCTATCGTTATTTAGTGGACAGAATTTGCACCTGACCCTTTTGTCCAATTTTAAACTTATTGGATCAGGTACAACAGATGCTGTACCATTAATATTCATACTTGTGTCGGTGCAACGTAAACACTACTGCCAGATCTGGCGCGCACTGCTGTGGTCTATACTTCCTCTTTGATATCTAAACCAAAAATTACACATTAAGAAATGTTCCGTGAGATTAACTAAGAAAATTTATTTTATTTTTTATTAAATTTTGTTTAAAAATAGGTTGGTATTCAATGAAAGCATATTATTGACGTCGTGAATCAAACATCCCAGATAGCAAAATGCCCGCCGACTGCAAGCGATCTGCCGGCCCGCGGTCCGATCGAACGGACCGACGTGCCGGCAGATATGCACCTTAATGTGCACACCATTGATGTCTATATGCAAGCCCGACAGGCGGGAGCGACGCGGTCCGGCGAACTGCACGCCCGACGGTCCGGTAAAATTCCGGTAAAAATCTTTTGTTTCATGTCATATGGAACTTACAGGAACTCGATTATTTACTGTTATATTAGCGTTTTTGTCGGAAATTATTACTATTTTTAATGAAAAAATATTACATTTCAAAGAATATTTGCAAAAATTTTAAATCTTTAGGTTATGTTGATGTGTTTCACCTAAGATTGACATTTTTAAACGAAACCAATTCACGCCTCCACAGAAAATAAAGTTTCACTTAGAGAGTATGCTATAGAGTTTGTAACCTGAAAATTATGTTTTTTAATTTGTTTTTTAACTATGATATCTTCTTTTAGCTACCATGAAAAAATTGTTTGAACATCAGGAATGGGGGAAAAGGGAAACTTTTTCGAGAATAGAGCAATCGGCAAAAAACAATAGCAATAACCGCAAACGAAATCCTTTTATATATCTGGAACGAACAATTGTTTCCAAATCGCAAACTTTTAACTCACATCCGAACGAAAATTCACGGGTGTGAACGCCACATGTAATGAAACACGACAAGAACAGCTGATCTAAACGCGCATGCGCGTTTTCGATCTCAAATTACACGCACTATCAGCCTGCAGCGGTCGTGTAAGTCGCAGGCCCGTCGTTCCTCGCCGTTTGCAAGACCGACGGGCGTCTAATCTGCCGGACCGTTGTCCACCCTTCGGTCGCATTTCGAATCTACCGGCCTGTCGCGGGCATTTAGCAGGCACGCTGGCCTCCAGCCCGTCGGGCGGATCATGTGCCGGTACATATTGTTATCTGGGACGGGTATATACTCACACATAACAATTTTTGTTTTGGTAAAAAATAATTTCAAAACATTCGTTTACAACACAAAAATACTTACTAAAAAGATTGGCATGAAACTTTAAAACACTGTGGAGAAATATATATTTTTTTCAATTTCATTACTTTTGTCGGTGCAACGTAAACACTACTGCCGAGTCTGGCTAGCACTGCTGTGGTCTATACTTCCTTTTTGTATGGAAACTAATAAGGCACTTACATTTTTCCTTTTGAGTGTTGACAAGCCTCGCTCTAGACTCTAGAGTCTAGACTA
Source organism: Andricus curvator (assembly GCA_932195095.1). Taxonomy (NCBI): domain Eukaryota; kingdom Metazoa; phylum Arthropoda; class Insecta; order Hymenoptera; family Cynipidae; genus Andricus; species Andricus curvator. The sequence continues at coordinate 63,895 of CAKNYM010051374.1, read as the reverse complement.
TATTTCCCACTCAAATTTAAATCCATTCAAATGTGAATTAAGATTTATTAAAATATTTTTCAATGAATTTTTGAATTGAATTATTCAAAAAATCTAGATAAATTAGAAGCAATATGCCACCTGTTAAAAATATACAAATACAAAATGAATCTAATTAAAAGCATATATCATTTAAATAAAGCTCCATTTCTAAGGCTGAATACTTATTGAAAATATCAAACCTAATTATTTCCATCTCGAATATAAATTGAATTTTCGTCTATGGTAGACATTTCATTATATTCATATATTATATTATATCAAACTTTTCGAATATATATTGAGACACGGAGTTTTCTAATTAGGCAAAAATATCTTGAAAAACGTTAGTTTTGATTTTCTTGTCATTTTGTATGGCGTCACTACTTGAATAAACTCTCAATGAATCCCAAGATCTAACTCTTGAAAAAGCTACGTACAGCTGTCCGTGATTGAAAACATCTTTTTTCAGATCAATTCCAATTCGATCGAAAGTTTGACCTTGTGATTTGTTGATTGTCATTCCAAATGCTACTTCGACTGGAAATTGTATCCTTTTGAATGAAAATGGATAAGTATTTGCACAGTGTAGTGTTATCCGATGGAGATAAGCGATTTCGCCCGCTCTACTGCCTGTCAAAATTTCACATCGCAAAACGTTGGGAGAAAATTCCAATATTTCACAAAATTTTTTTGAAAAATACAATTCATATACATTCTTGTGCATTTTATGATAATTATTTATTTTAGCTACAAGAATTGTTTCTAATACGTGGTGAGCCCACACTTGTAGTTATTTATAACTACAAGAAAACTATCCACCTAGAAACACTACCCGAATCGGGTACTGTCACGCCTACCCTGAAAGGGTACTGGCTTAATGGTATACTACTACTACTACTATACCTATTTTGAATTGCGCGCCAACTGCAGACAACCAGCACGCGGCCCCCAACATTGGCATCACTGCGGACACTGCACACACACACACGCGCGCACTTGCTCTCTCTCTCTCTCTCCTTGTGAATCATAATTGAAATATTGTATTTTCTTTTTCGTGTCATTAAATAAAATTAATCTGACTAACGTGAATTAATTTTTGTATAAAATTCTATTATGTCAAGATAGTAATTGTTTCAGTCGCGGACTTTTACATTGCTATATTCAATTCTTAGAGTCAACCAATAAGAGTGCAGTAAAAGATCTAACGTTAGCTCACTTCTCTCGTTTACATCGATTTTATTGATATTGAAATTGTGAATTTGGAACTTATTCATGTGATTTAGAATATGAACTGGAATTGGGGCTTCTTTTCGACATTTAATTAAAAACGGACTTTCTTGTAAAAAGACGAGTCGACGTTGAACTTTAATCCATCTGTCCATGTCAATTCTAACGTTTTTACCATATTTTGTCGAAATATAAGACAGGTATCCCATTATTACCAGTACGTTACTGACCTTGTAATTACAGTATAGAAAACAATTCCAGATAAAGCAGATCAAAGCCTGTTTTTTCTTTCATCGACCGTTTTAATTTTCAATAAGTATTTCAGCAAATATATTCAGTCTTACGGTCAATGATTAAGTCCAAATAAAAGCATAAAAAACATGTAAAAAACACATTAATAAAAAAAGCCTCAACGTTCCAATCAACACTGCGGGTCTTTCTCAAGACTTTTCATAACAGTCAGTCTTGTATGGTTTGTCTGTAAACATCGTTCCAATTATGTCATACTTTCATAAATAATTGGAGCCTCTCCAAAATCTGATTTTTGGAATTGGAATTTTTTTTTTATCATTTTTATACAGGTATATAAGTCGGGACACTTGAGTCTGGCACACCCTGTATAGGTGAAGGTACCAATCATGACCTACGTGTTTCTAGTTTTTAGAAAGTATAAGCATTCATTCACCCTCTTCGAAATCGATTAAAAATTCAGCCCTTAGGGTTCGATGCCGGGGGTGGTTTTCACTCCTTATTCAGGTGTAAACTTGAATTTTCATCCAAATTCGATGAAAATTGGTTTGCGAGGGCTCTTGAAAATACTGATTACGATAAGAACCTAAAAATATATATACACCCTCCTGAGCTCAATTTAGGGGTAGTTTTCACCCCCTAAAATAGATAAATAGGCTTCCACAGGATCGAGTTTCATCAAATTCGTTATAAAGTGAGATTCAGGTGTGAAAACAATAATACTCACGTCAAATTACAGAAACATCCCTTATACCAACCCTTCACCGGAACATCACCCCTCATTTGAATGGATATATAGTGAAATTAATATTTTCCCTTTTCGTACGACTGAAATTAGCCTACATGTTTGTAGTTTCCAGGGTCCACCGCGTGGAGGTTTCAGTACGTTCACGGACCCCTTTTTTCGGAGTGGCTTTTTTAGCGTGAGTCTCCTTGCCTCTCGCGATAAGTTCACAAAAAATGCATGCAAAGGGTGAATTTCACGAACTGCTATTATTGTTCGCAGATTTTTCTACTCAGAGTACTTTCATAGAGTGATAGGAAGTGGGTGGAAATAATTCGGCCGTTAAAGGGTTAAATCCCTCTTTGCGTATTTAGTTTCGTTTTGACCAAAACATTACTCAGGCACCTTCTTGACAAACGACTTCAATTCTTAAACAGAGACATTAAGCCCTAGACTTCGTTTTCGTTCTGAAATTTCGGTTTCGTGATAATTACCAATATATGAAATTGTTGGAGGGTTTCAATATTGCATAAGAACGTCCACATAAATATTTTAGGCAAACAAATGTTGTTGGCTATATTTTCTTCCAGCGTAAATTCTAATTTGAGTGGACTAATAATAATAAATAAGAATATACACAAAATTATAATCGCTCTAAATTTGTTGTCATTCAATGATCAGAGAATTAATATTTATTTACTTTTCCTATTAACAATTCGTCGTTTTTATTTTCAGTTTCGGGCGAGGATAATATCCAAATGACTACTGAGCAAGCTGAAGAATACCTTGTGTAAGTTATTCTCAATGTACACAAAAGAAATATCATCTCGGCAGAAAAAATGCAAGGAAAAATAACATTGATATCAAGACATTTCATAAGTTCCGATTCTGGACATATCGGTTTCAAAAGTACAATACTTTGCGCGAATTATCTCCAACAAGTGCTTCTATTCGTCTTCAATTTTAAAGGCCTTTCTATAAAAGTTATATTCAAGTTAATGGCTTGAACCTGATAGAATTATGAACTTGTACCCGCCGGTTGAAGAACTAGTTTCCAGTTGCGATTACAAGACATTGTCTAACAAGGAGAAGCCACGGCTCATGGAATTTAGATTTGGCCCATACTTTTGGTGATGAAAGGGCATCACCAGAGATGAAATTTAGCAAAGCCGTTTGATGCGCTTCTCAGCCGTTTAAAAAAAACGGGTTTGAAATTTTAGCCACAGTCCTTACACTCGGAAATTATTTTGTTAGTCAGCCGGCGTGATAGCTCAAGTTGTAACGTCTCGGACTTGCAGCCTAAAGGTTGCGGTCTCGAATCTAGCTACTTGTTTTTTTATTGCTTTAAAAATTGTTTTTTAATCAAAATGATTATATTGCGATTATATTGCAGTTAAGCAAAAATAAAAAATTTTAATGCTTTTTCTTCAAGAAAACTCGTTTTTTCAAAGGTAAAACATTCTTTTTGCCAAATTTGGTTTCAATTCCAATGTTTCGTATTTATATATTTTTTAAGCTGTTCATTTTGTTAATTTGAAGTATTTTACTTCTTTTTGTAAGACCGCAACCTTTAGGCTGCCATTCCGAGATGCTACCACTTGAGCTATCTCGCTGGTTGACGAACACAATAATTTTCCGAGTATAAGTTCCGAGTATTCAAATTTCATCTCTAGTGATGCTCTTTCATCACCAAATGTATGAGCCAAATCTAAATTCCATCAGCTGTGGTGTCTCCTTGTAAGTCAGTTTCGGAATCTAAACATTTTTCACATCACAAAAGTTCAAGGTTTTCGAAAAGCTGTATCGATTATGAGTAGTACTTGATTAAATTAAACAAATTCCGTTTCAAATCAACTGTGAAATTTAAAGTAAATACAAATTTTTATTTCTAGTTGAATACTAATTTTTTTGAGTTACTCCAATAACATTTAAATAGGGCAGTGCCCATTTGATCGCCGTTTACCTGCTTGTTCAACACTCACTACCCAACTTCGCCTCGCGCAGCTGAGGGATCTTCAGACTGCTGCCGCCGACCCTTGCCAACGGGGATCCTTTGTACTTAATGAGGAATAAAATACGAAACATAACCTTTTTTAATTTTGAAATTAGTAATTTAGAAATATTGTATTAGAAATCTACGATTTTTGGCAATTCCAACGATATGTTACTTGCCTTATTAGGTTGAATATTAGAAGAAGTGCACTGTTAGAAATTTCAGTCTTAATTTTTTGAAATGTGTTCGAAAGTTTTATGTTGTCATACGTTTCGTAAAGTGATGATAAATGTAGAACAATTAGGACAAATGTAGAAAAATTCAGTTACAAATTACCTAGTTTTCAGTTACAATCACGGAATTTTCTATAATGCATTTCATCTGAAATTCCCGAATATTGTAACTTGCATGAACTTACGCTACTATTGCTAAAAATTGCCTTATAAAAAACCATGCGAGAACTAGTGATTCCGAATTTAATTATTTTAAATTTCCTATCTGATAATATATTATTTAAGTGTATAAACTATACAATTTAAAAGTAGAATCATAGTAATCTTGTTTTATATTTTTATATTATTAATTGGCAATGCAATGTTTCCCGCGCGCTGTAGCGCGCGTATGATTTTGATAGTTAATAATAATAATCAACAAGTTAGTGTTCGCAGCTAGTACATTCTGTTCGCAGCATGAAGTTGGCTCGCAGAGATTTTTTAATTACTAAAAAAATGGTGAACTATCAAATTTAAAGCCTTTTAAACTAAAAATTTACAACTTTCTAAACTTAAAATAAAAAAAAATTTCATTTCCTTTTTTTTTTAATTGAAGGGTAGAAATGCAGAAGGAGTCAAGCGCCATTTTTCACTTTTTTCAGGAGAGACTAAAAACATGTTATAAATTCAGCAGGACCATTTAAGATGAAAATAAGAAAGCACTTTCGAGAAACTTTCATGCTCTATCGAACTAGAAAAAGTTTGCTTACAAAAAGCTATCCGGTTCCGCGAAAATTAATGAAAAAGTTCACGTTTCAAGGTTAGATTTCGGGTCCGTATCGACTTTTACATCTTTGAACATTAATTGTGGAGTCAATTTGCAGTTTAAGAAAAAACCAAAAATTTGAATTCTAGCTATTGAATGGACGAATTGATTTCCAAAAAGTTTGTTTTGAAAAAAATCACGCAGTTTCGAGAAATTTGAAAATCCAGTTATGACTTCGAAATAGCGTAAAACTGACATTTCAACTTCAAATGACGATAGCAGCAATAATTTTGCATATTTCCAAAAAATGAGAAATTGGGTTTTAGGTTATTTAGTACTGAATGGAAGGACCCAATAGTAATTACAAATAATTAACCAGTATCGAGAAAAATGAAATTGGATTTTTTACTTTGAGGTTAGAAAAGCTTCTCGGAAAACTTTAAACGGCAATAATTACTGCGATTATTATTATTTTCCTTATATGTATTGTGTTTCTTCTTGTAACATTATGTCCGTTGAAATTAGAAGTAAGCAATTTATTATGTTATCCTATCGTAGATTGTACTATATCAATATTTTCAGAATGTGATTAATTCAAGATATTCAAGGAAAATTTTTGTTGAACTTTTTATTGTAAAATCGTAGAAAAAATATTATAAAACGGGGTAACCATCATCAGCATATGGATCATTATGCATATTTTAATGCCCCTGAATAATTTCCATATATTGTTGCTGCGCCCAAGGAGGCATAAAAGGCAACATTTCCACCAAGTGGCATTGTTTTTAATTTTTTTAAAACCACAAACTTTTACTGTAAACACAAAAACACAAGCCAAACACACGCGTCCTTTCGTCTGCTACGATCGTGATTTCTCGATACTGCGCAGGCGCGACGATCGATCCGGATCAAGTACACATTGGCGCTTGACCCCTCCAGCCGTTCTTTTTTTAGTGGGAATTTTGAAAAATGATGCTCCAAAAAAATCCTTTGGCAGGCATGTGTATTAGAATTTATCTGATTTTTTGAGCTAATAAACCCGATTTCGAAAATTTGGCGCTTGACTCCTTCTGCATTTCTACCCTTCAATTAAGAGTTTTATATTGAGAGCAATGAAAATTTGGCCGATTCCCTGATGTCCGGAAAATCTCTGAATTCCTTAAATTCTCATAAATCCTTGATTTTTCTGAATTCCTTGAAATCCTCGAATATTGTAAATTTCCCGAATTTCTGAAGTTCATTGAGTTCATTAAAAGGTCTAAAATCTCTGAAATTCTGTAAATTCAATTAAATCATTGAATTTTCGGAATTACTGGCAACGGCCATACCACGCTGGAAACACCAGTTCCCGTTAGATCACTGAAGTTAAGCAGTGTTGGGCGCGGTTAGTACTTGGATGGGTGACCGTCTGATACTACTGCGTTGCTGTTGGCGGTGGTGGGTGTGGTGAGCCCACACTTGTAGTTATTTACTACAAGTAACTATCCACCTAGAAACACTACCCGAATCGGGTAGTGTCACGCTTACCCCTTGAGGCTCGCCGAAAGGCAAATGGCTTAATGGTATATACTGAATTATTATAATCGTGGGTGTGGTGGGCCCACACTTGTAGTTATTTATAACTACAAGAAAACTATCCACCTAGAAACACTACCCGAATCGGGTAGTGTCACGTCTACCCTGAAAGGGAAATGGCTTAATGGTATACATACTGAAAATATCTAAATTCCTACAATTCGGAATTCTCAGAATTTCTTGAATATTTTAAATTCCTTGCATTCTCTGAATGCGGAAAAACTTTTAATTTCATAAATTCTCTGAATTCCTTAAATTATCTGAATTTCTTAAATTCTCTGAATTCCTTAAATATTCTGAATTCTCTAGATTCCATGAATTTCCTAAATGATCTCAAATTCTCTGAATTCCCTGTAATCCTTGAATATCCTGAATTCCTTGAATATTAAAAATTCTCTGAAATCCTGTAATATTCTGAATTCTTCTGAATGCTTTTTTAATTTTCCGTTACCCTTTCCACATTAATCTGTGAAAAAAGAAAACCATTGTGCTTAAAAAATAAAACCATGCCTCTCAAAATATTTTTATTTTTTGAAGTGATTAAACTGTACAATTAGAAAATTTGAAACATTGTAACCTTTTTTTATATTTGTACATTAATAATTGGCAATGCAATCTTTCCTGCGCACTATAGCGCGAGTATAATATTGCTAGTCAATGATAATATTCAAATTAATTCTTTTTTTTCCTCCCCAATAGGAACGGAGGGGGGGCGTTCGACAATTCGTCATATGACCCTTAGGAGGGGTCTTCAGATCGTCACGGTCTGTCACGAGGGAGGGGGTGGGTGGGTCAATTTTGAATATTTTTAGCGTCACGAGATTTGTGGATGGCCCCTTTACGTCGATGTTGGGGTTTTGCGTGGGTGTAGGAACTATGTAGAAGAGTGCGCTGTGTTACACTTAACGAATGCATCGACGCAGCGCTTAAGTTTTTCCTAAATAGACACTGCGATCTACTCCGTATCTCTCTCGCGGCATTGCTGTAAGAGGGAGCGAGGCGGATGCGCCTCGCTCAGCATTGCTCATAATAACACCAAAATGCGTATCAAAGTGCGTCGCTTAAGGGGATTTATCAGGGTTAGAAAACGGGATTTCAGTTTTCAGCCGCACGGTTGAATATTTTTGTCTGATATTTTGCATACCTCATCTAAATATTAGTGCCGGTTTTTTGAAAAAATGTTTATATTAGATGTTATAAATAAAAAGAAAAAAATTTTTTTGAAAAAATGCAGTGACGCTCAGTGTTAGCTGTATGTTCATTTCCTGGGGATGGCCATCGACCGTCGTCAAACTTACGAGGCAGAACCTTTCATTGTTATGAAATGCAGGCCGGTTAAAAAAACTGAAATTATGAAAGCATCGCTTGATTCAATTTTAATTAGCAGAATTAGTTTATTCATATAATTTGAAGAAAGTAAAAAAAAAAGATTCATGAAAATCGGTTAATATTTGCAGTAATAATAGAAATGTTGAAGTGCACACGATATTATGTGCAGATACACCGCAGCGTGTCCAATCATGCGGAATGAACGAACGTTTCATTGTTACAATATTCAGGCCGATTACGAAAACTAAAATTTGAAAGGATGGCTTGATTCAATTTGAATGAACAGAATTATTTTATTTATATAATTGGAAGAATGTGAAAAAAAGACTCCTGAAATTGGTTAATAATTGCAGCAATAATGGAAACGTTGAAGAGCATACAAAAGTGTATCTGTGCCGAAAACTTGACACCTACTCCCTCAATCTGAATTATAAGTAATCAATCAAAAATCACTGATTAAGAAGTCTTATTAAATTCGAACAATAAGCCTTACTAAATGAATTAGCAGTTTGCTAGTTAACATTGTGACAAAAGCTGACTAAAGCAATTACTAACCGACTTCGGTCGATAAAAATTATCATTTTCATTTTGTGCACTTGAATTTCAAATAATCAAGATTGAAATAAGATTAAAATGTATAAATGTAATTCGAAAGGAAAAATGGGGTTTAAAGTATAAGTGGTAAATATTCTATCCATATATAAAGTGAAAAAATTATTAAAATTTATGTTTTTGAAACAGGAAACTGCATCCTTGAATCGCAGATTTTCACACCTTTGTATTTGGTATGTATCACTTCGCGAGTTTAAAAGTTCGAATGGGGAAAATATTTAAATTCAAATGAAACATTGAAGTGCGGTAAATTTGAAAGAGCACCTTGGTGAGAGATTTTTGCATTTTCATTTGTTTATTTATTATATGTTTACTCAAAGTGTGAGAAAATATAGATTTTTCAATAAATCATTATTTACTCTTTAACAACGATTCGCATATAATAAAAATCATGTTAAATCAAAGCAAGAGTACTCCTAGAATACAAATAATTTGATTATTGTATTTTTTAATTATTATAAATAAATTACATTAACAAATAGCCAAACATTGTAATTTTTTTTGAAAAAATTTGTTCTTGGATGAAAATGCCTTAAATTAAAGTGAGAGTGACTGTTAGTCACAATTTTCATAAAACATCAATAATTGTTATTGTTATAAACAATTTTTTGCAAAAATTGGGAATTTGTCTTATAGCCTTAGGTAACCAATAAATGGATCTGTTAACATGCATCAATACATGGCATTTTTAAATACATGAAAATGTTGTGAAATTTGAAATTGAATAAATAGATAATAACAATTATTTATTGCTAATTTTATATAGAAATGGTGACCGCAAATATCACTCACAAAAATTTAAAGCAATTTTAGTGCAGAAAAAAAGTATTTTGCAGGCCAAAAAACCAAAGTTTTATATTTACCAATTTCATTTGTTTACAAAATCAACAATTGTTGTATTTTAACAAATATACTTGAACTTATGTTCTTTTGAAGAATATCTGCATCAATTCAAATGATGAAGGAAAATCCGAAAATGAAAAACCAAAAATTCCAAAATTTTCTAAAAAAATTATTTATCATGTTTTATAGAAATTGTTAATGACAATCACTCTCACAATAATTCAAAGTATTTCCAGAGAAGAACAAGCTTTTTTCAATCGAAATTACAATATTTTTAAACACATACAAATCGTAATATTAGAAATTAAATAATAACAATCGTTTATTGTCAATTTTACATAGAAACAGTTACTACAAATCTCTCTCGAAAAAATTTTAAGCAGTTTTAGTGCAACAGTTTCATGTTTACTTATTTTATTTCTTTACAAGATCAACAATTGTTGTATCTTAACAAATATAATCAAACCTATATCATTTTTCCGAATATCTACATCAATTCCGATGATCTTAACAAATATAATCAAACATATATCATTTTTCCGAATATCTACATCAATTCCGATGATCTTAACAAATATAATCAAACATATATCATTTTTCCGAATATCTACATCAATTCCGATGATAAAGGAAAAAAAGGAAAATGAAGAAACCACAAATTCTAAATTTTTGCACAAAATTGTTCATAACAATTAGAATTGTTGATGTTTTATCAAAATTGTGACGAACAGTCACTCTCACAATACTTTGAAGCATTTTCGTCTGAGAACAAAATTTTTCAACAAAAATTACAATATTTGGCTATTTGTTAATGTCATTTGTTTATAATAATTAAAACCTAAAATAATCAAATTATTTGTATTCTGGGAGTACTCTTGCGTTGATTTAAGATGACTTTCATTGTATGCAAACCGTTGTTACGGAGTAAATAATGATTTTGTGAAAAATTTCGATTTTCTCATACTTCGAGTAAACATATAATAAATAAACAAATGAAAATGCAAGAATCTCTGACTAAGGTTCTCTTTGAAATTTAGCGCACTTGAATTAAAAAAAAAAGAATTGCATATCGGGGCAAAATTGAAGGCTGTAGACTTTTTTGAACGAAAAAAATGCGTTTCCTCCCATTGCGGTGTATCTGGGCATACTATCGTGTGCACTTCAACATTTCTATTATTACTGCAAATAGTAACCGATTTCCATGAATCTTTTTTTCACTTACTTCAAATTATATGAATAAACTAATTCTGATAATTGAAATTGAATCACGCGATGCTTTCATAATTTCAGTTTTTTTAACCGGCCTGCATTTCATAACAATGAAAGGGTGATTCGTTCCGGGTAATTCGACGCGCTCCGGGGTGTCTGCCTCGTAATTTTGACGAGGATCGAGGGCCATCCCGCGAAAATGAACATACAGCTAACACTGAGGGTCACTGCATTTTTTTCCTATTGTTCTTTTCTTTTTGTTTATAACATCTAATATGAACATTTTTTCAAAAAACCGGCTCTGGTCAGCAAAACACACTAATATTTAGATGAGGTATGCAAAATATCAGAAAAAATATTCAACCGTGCGGCTGAAAACTGGAATCCCATTTTCTAACTCTGATAAATCTCCTTAAGCATGAGTGTCGGCGTTTGCGTTCGAGCGTGCATTTCTTATCAATTGTAGGATGCCTAGTTATTTATGCAACTCGACCTTCATCATTGTTTCAATGAGCGCCTGATTGCCAAGCCCCAACTTCGCGTTCACTACTCTAGTTAGTAATCTTGGGGCACCAAGGGAAAGGCTTGTTTATAATCAATGTATGTCACGTGTTTTACACTTTTTGAACTGTACGTTTTTTCAAAATCCCCGGCGAAACCGAGTAGTCCGGACGCCATACCCACTTCTGTCGGATTCGCGTTTGACAGCAATATTATTAATGATTCTTGTTCTGACTGATCCCCTGATTCCGAATCTGCGTGATACCCCTCTGGCATTTATGGGGTTCTCGAGATATAACCGATTAATTAAATTTTCATTATCAATTAATTATTACATTACCGTACAATATTTTTAAAATTTTTCTTTTGTACTTTTGTAGACGAAAAGAAGAGGAATAAAAGTTTTCCTGACACTTATTCGATGAGATCAATAGTTTTTGCAAAAAAAGCGCTAATAGGTAAAATAATGGACAAAAATTATTATTTTTATTAATTGATGTTATGGTTTTTGACCAATGAAATAGTAATTAATATGATGTTAATGTTTTTTGCCTACTTGGTCTAAAATAAATATTTTTTGAATATTGATTATTAATTTTATAAGTTGTAAAAAAAATCTCTCTCGCTCCGCTGGGATTCGAACACCAGGTCTTTC
>CAKNYM010051374.1:29773-41979 GCA_932195095.1 Andricus curvator | reverse complement strand
TAGACCAAGTAGGCAAAAAACATTAACATCATATTAATTACTATTTCATTGGTCAAAAACCATAACATCAATTAATAAAAATAATAATTTTTGTCCATTATTTTACCTATTAGCGCTTTTTTTGCAAAAACTATTGATCTCATCGAATAAGTGTCAGGAAAACTTGTATTCCTCTTCTTTTCGTCTATAAAAGTACAAAAGAAAAATTTTAAAAATATTGTACGGTAATGTAATAATTAATTGATAATGAAAATGGAATTAATCGGTTATATCTCGAGAACCCCATAAATGCCAGAGGGGTATCATGCAGATTCGGAATCAGGAGATCAGTCTGAACAAGAATCATTAACAATATTGCATGTCAAACGCGAATCCGACAGAAGTGGTTATGGCGTCCGGACTAGAGGGTGTACTTCCACGCCACGACAGTTCTATATGTATGAGGTAAGGGCGTGTGAAATTTGTTTACTCTCCTAAGGAGAGCTTAGAACAGGGCTCGCCACTTTCAGCAGGTGCAGACTGACACGACAAGTGCGAGACTGACAGAAAGTTTTTCTTTAATTTTTTTCTTCGTTTTCCAGGAATCCTGAAAAGGGTTACGGTCGTTACGGTCACGGCTCGTTGCGGCTCATTGTTCACATTGAAGGGTCTGATTTTTTTCTACTTGCATTCACAATACATTTTATTTTTTTATTTCAAACTGTAATTTACCGCGAAGGATTAGGGACGAGTCGAAGGACAAGTTCGACGAAAATTTATGAGGGCCTGTTTGACCTAGTCTTCGTTACTGACACTGTCAGTCTTGTCAGTCAAAGACTGAATTCTGGCGAGCCCTGGCTTAGAACCACTGTATGAACTATTATAGCGTCCGGTGATGAACGGTGGCTGCATCCGACTTTTATTAGAAATACTCGCATTGGCCTAGATGTTTGGACAGGTGTAGGGAAACTGCAGAAAACCTACTTCCTGAGTACAGCCGGTTTTCTGCCTTTCAAGATTACCCGAGATTCTTCTTACCCCCCCCCCCTTTTTTTTTGCTGAAACCAGGTTTTCAAAGAACGAGACAAAAAACTCCAATCTACTGAAAAATTATTTTACGGCGGTCTGACTGTTTTACTTGCAGTGTTTCTTACGGATGTGGAATCTTGCGTAACATTTCACCTAACCCCCTCACTCTTCTGTAAGAAGCAGTATGCAGTCACTAGGAGCCCTTCCTCTCCCACAAAATGCTTACGTAATACTTGAACGATTCCTTTTCAGATGGAAACAGATTCTTCAAAAAATATATCTCTGTTTTTGGATCTGAGTGGAACTACTATCCGTTCATTAAATGTTGATCCCTCTACGAAGTGTATTTTTTTAATTTTAATAACACTATTATTTGTTCGTTCAAAATTATAAATATTGAAAATATTATCGCTGAAATCGAAATGCCTAAGAAGCGTAAGAAGCAGTTCTTAGGAGTAGATCACGTATAATGTACGAAGATGGAAGTCTGCGTTTCAATAACTGAGTTCAATTAACGCGTGGAGAACTCACGTGGAGAAACTCCGTAAAAATACCAGAGCGTTGTAAAACAGGGCAAACAGAACTAAATTGCCTTCAGAAAGATCCTGGGAAAAAACCGGAAGCTCGACTTGGGCTCATAAGACTCGAGGATGGTAAGTTCGCCGAAGACGTAGAAGCAACGCTAAATCACCTGATGGATGTCCACTTCCCAGGTTTTCAGCGAACTCAGACCGACCGAGAGAAGGAAGGTTGGGGCCAAGAGAGGGGAAAGGCCGACTGGAATTTCGCCGCCAAGGTCGTTGATATTAAGAAGGTGGAGTGGGCCGTTGGCTCCTTCTGCCCCTTTAAATCATCAGGGATGATTATGGCATCGCCTTAATTTCGAAACCTGAGAAGGAGGGCTACACTGCTGCTAAAGATTTGCGGCCGATCAGTTTAACGTCCTTCATTCTGAAGACGCTAGAGAAGCTGTTCGAGAGATATATCAGGGATGAAGTGCTTCTAGCCTCCCCGCTACATAGAGTATAACACTACCTAAAATTTGACTTCGGATTTTTGTCGTGTTAGCATGTAGAACAAAAGCCCATATGTTTGAAACTAACAATTAGAAAGCAATGTGCGTGTAAAGAATTGTTAAAGATGGCAAAAACAGGTTTTTTGTTTGTTGCAACGGACCCGTATGTCTGATAGAAAAAAAGTTCAGTAAAAAAATGTAGGTTTTGTAAATATCTAGGAAATGACCGGTCACACGTTAAGATGCATTCTTTTTTTTTTTTTTTTTTTTTTTTTTTGAAAAAAATAATAATTAAGCAACAAGTTTCAAACTTTCAGAAAATATGTCCCTTGTCACTCTTGAAAAGTATGAAAACCTTGAGCCCAAAAATAATGGTTAGTTTCCCCAAAAACTCATTTGTTATTAAAAAATTGACTTTTTTTCAACAGAATTTCTACACGTTTGGCCGATAGGATATCAACTAAAGTGGGTGATTATACTCTACAAGAGTTGTACTATCAAGTACATTTAGCGGCAGACCGACTTTTTATAATTAAATTGAATAAAAGCGGCTTACACAAGATGTTAAGTTTTCTTCTAATAACAAATGAAATAACTGCCAATTTTCATTTTATAAAGCTCAAATTCGTGCCAAATATAGAAAAAGAGTTCTACTAATCATTATGAAATTCACGAAGAAATGCATTCTAAATTTATTGTTTATAATCGTACCTGATTCACGGAAAAGTTCACAGAATCTAATACTTTAAGTTTAAAACTATTTCATTTATCTTCTCTAATTTTGCCATTAATTTATTGTTTATTAGATTGACTATGATATGAACATTCTTGTTTTAAAGATTTACATCTGAAAAATTACTTTAGGAAAAAAAATTTAGAAAATACTTCAAATATTGTATAATAACCATAAGTACGCCGCAGCGGCTTCCCTCACTTCGCCACCACAGACTGCGTCAAGCCTTCTTGAATAATCAGTCACCGTGATCAACAAAAAAATAATAATCCATTGTGCCGTAAATTTTATAACAAATAGTAGAGCTCTTATTCTGTACTTGGTGTAAATTAAAGCTTTTTATGTTTAAAATTGCAGCAGCAGTAATTGTTAAAAAAAAAATATATTTTCTCCGCCCCCTCTTGAAGTACAACAAATTTTGTTGTTGAAAATGTTTAGAAAAATAACACCTATCTAATGGATTTTATTCCGATTCCATACAGTGAAAATTGAAGAAGTTCTTTCGTTTGTTTCTGAGGAAAAAAACATAGTGTTTTTGAAGCCACTTTTATGCAATTTAATGATAAAAACTCGTTCTGCTGCTAAGTGTAGTTAATAGCAAAACTCTTGTAGAGGACAATCACCCACTTTAATTCATATCCTGTCGGCCAAACGTGTAGAAATTACGTTGAAAAATATTCCATTTTTTGATGACAAATAATTTTGTATGAAAACTAATCATTATTTTGGGTTGAAGTTTTACACACTTATTAAGAGTGGCAAGGAGCATATTTACCGAAAACTTGAAACTCGTTGCTTGATTATAAGCTAACATGCTACTTGCTAACACTACAAAAATCCGAATTCAAAATTCAGGCAGCATTTTCTGCGCGAAATGAGCTTTTTTGATAGGGCGCCTGGGCTACTATATAGAAACTGTGCTCCATGTTGCCGTGGTAAAATTGGAGCAGCAGCTGGAACAGGGAGGGTATGATGTGGGCACCTTCTTGCATTTAGAGGGTGCCTTCAGCAATACACCTCCAGAAGTCATCTATCGAGAGGCTTCAAGGTGTGGCATGCCAGCTAGCAAGCTGGATAGGAAGCATGCTACGCCGTACAGTGGGAAGAAATGCACTTTTTTCGTTCAAAAATGCCCAGAGCCTTCAATTTTGGTCCGATTTTTAATTTTTTTTCAAAATTAAAATGCATTAACTTCTGGAGAGATTTGCGGTCAGAACTTTTGCCTCCTCTATTTGTTTATTAATAATTTTTTTTACTCTAAAGTATGGACAAACTGAAATTTTTTACATAGCAATTTTTTTATGCTTTAATAACTGCTTAGGTAAACTTTATATTACTTTAAATGAATTTTTGGGGACTCACAGAATACAAATAATTTGTTTATTATTCTGTGTAATTCTTATAAACAAATTTTATGAACAAATTGGCAAATAGTCTTTGTATCGGTAAAAAAAAAACTTCTTGCTAAAAGTGCTTCGCATTAATGTAGGAATGACATTTAATCACAAAAATAATTAAAACTAGCTGTGAATTCGATCTCGAGTGTTTCCACTTTGTTTGTATTTATAATTATATGGTGCTCATTTCACGAGCACTTTGCTTCCCGTTAGCAAATGTATTTGCTTCCTCATAGAGGAAGCATTAGTTATTTTTTTGAATAATAGACAAACCAAAGTCTTCATTTTGATCAATTTAAAAATAGTAATTTACAAAAAACGCAAAACTACAAAATCATACAAAAAAAATTTTCAACACAAAGTCAAATCAAATTTTGTATTCGAAATGATAATTTTTCGAGCTGGAAAAGGGAAGGGAAAAGTTCTGTCGCACCCTATCCCCTTCCCAGCTTTATGATTTCTTTACAAAAATTGTCAGAATTACTCTATTTAAAAATTTATGATCAAAAAGTCTTTTCTATTCTTGCATCAGTTTTGAATTATGTTAGTGAAAAAAGTTTTACTATAAAAAATCGTGTTTTCAAATATTATGCATTACCATAGCTTCCTTACTCTTCAATAAAATGTATAAATGCTATGGGGCAATCGATTCGTCTTGAATCAACACAACTTTTCTATTCTCGCATCAACTTTAAATTATGAGAATGAGAAAATTTTTACTATAAAAAACGATTTTAAAAATATCTAAATTACCATAACTTCCCTACTTTTTATAAAATGTATTAATATTGTAGGTCAATCGATTCGTCTCGAACCAGGGAATCTTTTATATTCTTGCATCAACTTTGAATTATGTTGAAGAAAAAAGTTTTACCATAAAAAACCGTATTTTCAAGTATTATGAATTACCATAGCTTCCTTACTCTTCAATAAAATTTATTAATATTTTAGGTCAATCGATTCGACTCGAATCAACACATCTTTTCTGTTCTTGCATCAACTTTGAATTATGTTAACGAAAAATGTTTTACTATAAAAAACCGATTTTCAAAATATATAAATTACCATAACTTCCCTACTCTTTAAAAAAATGTATTAATAATATAGGTCAATCGATTCGTCTCGAACCAAGGAATCTTTTATATTCTTGCATTAACTTTGAATTAAGCTAATGAAAAAAGTTTTACTGTAAAAAACCGATTTTAAAAAAATTATTAAGTGCTAAAAAAGTGGAATAAATATTTTTAGAAATCCTTCGGTCAGTTTCAAGATATTAGTAAGGAAAATAAGCCCTCCAAATTGCATCAATTTATCTGCAACCGTTTTCTAGTTATCGTGTTCACAAAAAAGCGTGACATCCACACACACACACAGCCGGACAATTGCTTAGAACATTGTATTAGACATTTTTAAATTGAGGAAGGTTTAATTAAATGAATTTGAAAATGTTTGAAAATGTTACCATGACAAAGCTTCCTCTATGAGGAAGCAAAAATAACAATATCGATTGTTATAAACAATTCTTGTGGAAAAATATTTAAATTTGAGGTTTTTTCAAATTATAATTTCCTTCAATCGCCAGAACTTCTTCAGGTATTCCATGAAATAATAAATCTTCAATAATATTTGGTCAAATATAACAATTAAAATTTTTATAAACAAATTCAAAATTTTGTCCCTTTCGCTTAAAAAATTTTGTTTTTGCACTGGAAATGTTTCAAGCTATTGGACGAATGACTGCTAGTCACAAAAACATTTGAAAAGTTAGCAATATCCATAGTTATAAACAATTCTTGTGACAAAATATGTAAATTTAAGGTTTTTTCAAATTTAAATTTTCTTTGATTCTCAGAATGGGTACAGATATTCCTGAAAATAATATCTTTTTGATAATATTTGGTGAAATGTAACAATCTGAATGTTTATAAACAATTAAGATGAACAAATTTCGGCACTTCCACGTAGCAAAAATTCTGGTTTCCAATCGAAATAGCTTTAGACCAAGTTGTGAGTCTAAGTTAGTCACACATATTAATAAAAGTATATTATTAAATATTTTTATAAATGTTTTTCTAACAAACTTTATGCAAAAAATTCCCCTTCAATTGAAAAATTGAGAAATAGAAGTCTTTTCCGTATCCATAATATCCAGAGTTATAGTTTGTTTTAATATTCTCTTTCAGGAATACATGTATTCGACTAAGAGTTTTCTTTTTCCAGTTGTATTCTTTCCTACATTACATTATATTTATTTTCTTTATTTTTCAATTTTCTAATTCTGGGTGCTTGTGTTAATAATAGATGTAAGTACTAATTAATTTTAGGCCATTGTAAAACAATTTGTTGTGTTGAATATTTGTCCAATAAATGGTTTTGTAATAAGGCAAAATGGCTGCTTTTAAATGTTTTCAAAAAGACCCTATCCGATTTTTTGATTTCTAATTCCAATGGGGCTGTGGAAGATTTGGCGCAGTATTTAAGAGGAGATTTTAATTTAAACGCTAAACAATTGGAATAAGTTATAAACAAATTAAATCATGATTTCATCCCTCATTTTAAAAGAAAATGACACAGTTCATCATTTATTGAAACTTGTTTCGACAAAAAGTTGCAGATTGGTTAAACAAATATTTTATCGTGGAATTTCAACCTGAAAGTAATGACAAATGCGGAAGGCCAAACTCAGGTGACTTTTTAGAATGTTCTACTTCGACAAAACGAAGGAAATTAATGGATTTCCGGGGAAAATATACTGACATCGAAATAAGAGCGGCTTTTTTACGCTCGCTAAATCTATGTGATAGGAAGAAAGTATCAGAATTCATGAATTAAATTTTACCTTTCGATGAAAATGAAAATATAAATGATTGCCTGATTCCTCACACATCAGAAGAAGCTTTGGCGTTGATAGACGAAGCTGATTTGTCTAGAAGTTAGTATCACATGATCCATATGCAGGCAAAAAAGAGAAATGCTGACATTTACCCAGCATACGACAATTCGGCAGAAGCTAAAGAATGTTATCCACATTCGATTAAAGTAACGGAAAAGGGTTTACAATCGGATTGCAATCTTTATTAAATCATACGATATCTTGGATTTTTAAAGATCATGATATTTCTCTACCATTTACCGATACAAGGAAACCTCATAACTTGAAGTTCATGGTGAAATGCGGTTGCGATGTTTCTTCAAGCCAAATCGCGTACAAGCAAAAGAATGATGATCCAGATATGGTAGATAATAGTATCTTCACGGTTTCAATGGGACCACTTCAGAACCAATTCAGAAATATTATCCCTGTCTTTCTCTGTTGCAGGCTCATGAATCCTCTTCCCTTCTCCATGCTTTTCTCTGCCATCCCAATCCTTTTAAAATACTCTTCTCTAACTACCCCTCCCCTTCCTTTTATCTTCCCACTTTCTTTCTTTTTTACGCACTCCTTTACTGAGATTCTTCCTTCACTCTCTAATACTTTCTCTTCGAACCTGCACGCTCTCTCTCTCCCGTTTTCACCTGCATGAACTCTCTATCGGCTTCTTCTAACACTACATATCCCGGTGTGCATTAGGCCAGGCCTAACATCCGTTTTATGTACCTTTCTTGTAGCCCTTCTGCCATTCCATACTGCTTCCTTCCCCAAATTTCCACTCCATACAACATCACACTGGCAACCAACGCGTCGAACAAAAGCATCCTTCTTCTGAAATCATTCTCAAATAATCTCTCCCCTATTCCCCATACTTGCCTTTTAGTTATTCTAGCCTTCCTTACTCTCTCCTTTACATGTCCATCCACACTACCATTCCTCTTAAACAAAAAACCCAGATACACGAACTCTTTAACTTCTTCTATTGTCTTCTCTTTCCATTTCCATCCTTCTTCCCTGTTCCTACCACCCCCTCTTCTAAATCTTAATATTTTTTACTTTTTCGGGTTTAGTTCTAATTTCTTCTTGTCGAATTACCTTTCTAATCTTTTCATCATTGACTTTAATGTCCCTTCCTCCCTTATCAGAATTACTATGTCATCCGCATATGCCAACGCCTAGAATCTTGTCTTCCCTACCCGTATCCCGCCTTCGAGCCATTTTCTAAATTCCTCATCCATATCCAATATCAATAGTGCAAAAAGCGTTGGGCTCAAAGGACACCCTTGTCTTAAACCAATCTCCAGCCAGAACTCCTCCGACTCCCCCCCCCCCCACCTATTTTCACACTTTCTTTTCTGGGTATATTTCTCTCACTCTGCTTATTATTCCTTTGCTCAAACCTCTTTCCTCCATTACCTTCCAAAGAACTTTTCTGTCTACTGATGACAACGCCCCCTTTAGGTCAACGAAAAACGCGCACACTTTACCACCCTCAGCTAAATCCCCATCTACTACATGTTGTAGGACATATATGTTTTCCAGGGTGCTCCTAACTGCTCTAAAGTCAGCTTGCGTTTATGGTAAGATGCCTTTGCTTTCCACCTCCTTTCTTAGTCTCTCAGCAAGCACCATTGCATAGATCTTATATGCTAAATTGAGCAGCTTATACGCCTATATTTTCCAATCTTTTCTTTATCCCCTTTCTTGTGCAGAGATATAATAACTCCTTCTCTCCATTCCTGCGGAAATCCTTCTCCTTTTCACACTTTCTGAGTAATTTCCATAAATTTTCTTTTCGGCTCACCCTCGCTATATATCCACGCTTCATTATCTATCCCGTCCCTGCCTGTCGCCTTTGCTCTCTTCAACTTCCTAATCTGAACCTCTATTTCCTCCTCCTCTAAGTCCCCTACCCCGTCCTCTCCCTATTCTCTGATCAAGTGTATCCACCTTTCTCTCGTCTGACCCCCTAAACAACCTTTTGAAGAACTCTCTCCACTCCTTAAGTTTTATATTCTCACTTGCCTCTCCCCCTTTCCTGCGCACCCTATTAATGAATTTCCAGGCCTCCCCTTACGATCATATGTTGTTTCATTCTTCCTCCCACTCTCTTCGTTTTTCTTCCTCTTCCTTTCCCCCCAATTTACTCATTTCTCTTCTTTTTCTCAAGTAGACCTTTTTATCCTCTTTTCTCCTCCGCCACTTCTAATAAGCTTTCTTTACTTCCTTTTCCTTCCTTTTACACTCATTATCCCACCATGGTTTAACTGGATATTTGTTCTTCTTTTTAATGCCCTTTTTCTTAATACACACCCTTACCTTTTCTCTAAGTACCGTCCACATCTCTTCTACTCCTTCTTATTCAAACTCTTAACTCTCCTAATTTCTCTTTGTAGATTTCAATAGCCTGCTCCGACCATATTGATGTCCCCCGTACTTGATTTACCTTGTTTACATATTTTCGCTCTATCCCTGTGTTTATCTCTACACTTATTGGTAAATGGTCTGAACCCATCTCCTCCTCTACTGTAAATTTCTCTATCTCCTGCAGTCTCTTACCATTAGTTATCACTAAATCTATAACCGATGACCCTTGTTTCCTTCTGAACGTAAATTCCCCTTCTTCATCTCCTTTTTCGATCCCATTTAACAAGCACCAGCCCCTTTCGTCCAGTAAGTCCATCAAAATTTCTCCCTGCTTATTTAGTACCTTACCTTTTGATTCCCTATACGTTTTCTCATCTCCTCTGTACAACTCTCCCTTTCTACCGATTCTTGCGTTGAAATCTCCTCCTATTATCACATTACCTTCTTCCTTGATGATTTCTTCTAAATCCCTCTTAATTACCGCCATTCCCCTTCCATTGTACACTGTTACTACCCTATCAATTTCTTTATTCATTCTTACTTTTCTTTCCTCTATTCGTTTCTTTCCCTCCTCTATGTCCCCCACCTCCTCTACCCCGTCTCACACTCCCGCGATGTTTCCTCCCTTTGCCCTTCCCTTTTTGTTTTCCCTTTCAGCTCCCTGCCATTTCCACTCAAATCCTTTTGGCAGTTTGTTCATAATTTCATCCCACTCTTTTTCCTCTATCCACGCTTCTGATAAGCCCAGCACCTCGAACTCTTTTAGGTGATTCCAGAAACCTGCGTCTTTATTCTTAATTCCTGCTACGTTCCAAAATAATATCCTTCTGCCTCCTACCCTATCTTTAATCTTACTTTGTCCCCCTACTCTGTCCTTCCCTTTGTTTCTCCCCATCGTTCCTCCTTACCTGAAAAAACCTGCATCATCTCCCTCAAATCTTTCTTTACTCTCGTTCCCTATCCACCATTTCCCCTGTATGCGTATTTTCTGATAATCTGTCCTCATTTCCTTTCCCTTCTGTCTTTGATCTCAAGCTATTTCCCGTAACCTTGTTTATATTTCTTTTTCCTTAAATGTCAGATCGTGATCTATGAAATTTGTTTTCTCCCCTAGTTTGCTTTTATTTTTCATTACTTCTTGCTTTGCTTCCCGTGATTCTATTTCGATTATCAGAACTTCTTTTCCTTTCCTGCCCCCTTTCCTCACCTTGTTCAATTTTACATCTACCTTTAAACTGTTCTTGAGCAGATCCTCTACTGACCCCTTTTCCTTGCCTTCCCTTCTGTATAAGCCCATAACTGTCGCATTGTTCTTCCTTTCCCTTCTTTCCCTTTTCTCAATATCTCTCTCCACTACTTTTATCTTTTTTACCATCCCCTCCACCTTCTTAACCTCGAGTTTCCCTATTTCCTTTCCCAATTCTTCGATCCTGCTTCCTAAATCCTCCCTTTGTCCTTTTGTAGCTTCTTCCATACCCTTCTCTACGGCTTCTAATCTTTGTTTTACTTCGCTTAACCCGCGACCCCAGCTTGCTTCCATTCAACCTAAGTCCTCCTTAATGCGTTTCCGTTCCTCTTTTCCCTCCTGTAGCATTCTTAGATCGGATCCAGCTTGCTTTCCGTCGTTTCCGTACCCATTGCTTCTCCCGTTGTTTCTTTTCCTGATTTATCACTACTCCCACCTTCAACTTCACTTAAATTAGGTGAACTCTGAGTGTTATTTCTTTTAACCTGCTTCCCATCCGTCTCTCCACCTGCCTGTTCCTCCCTTTCTCTTTTCCTCTCTCTGGACCTCCCCCACGAATCTGCGAGCGTCGACTGATCTCCTAGGCTCCGAGTTCTAGCTCGATTCGGCCCTGCTTCCGACTTGCCAGCGCGCCGCACAGTGGGGTGAAATTGGAAAACGAGGTTCAAAATGACATTTAGAACGTAATTATGCACCGATTTTAGATTTTTTTTGTTTGAAAAATTCCGAACTAAATTTTTCTGAAATCGCTTGCCTTCATCGTTAAGACGATACGTCGCCATTAAAATTTGAGATTAAATGTTATTTGTTTATTTTATAAACAAATTATATAAACAAATGCACATTTTGGGCGTTTTTAGGCGAAAAGAAACCGTTTTTTCTTTCGAACTTGTTGCAATTATATTGCCAATTATGTTTTCTGAAAAAATGTTTGCAACCCATCAATATTTGTTTACTTTATAAACAAATTATATAAACAAATGTACATTCTCAGCGTTTTTAAGCGAAAATAAGTCGTTTCTTCTCCTGATCCTGCTGAAATTATATTGCCAATGATGTTTTCTGAAAAAATTTCGCCATGCATTAATGTTTACTTATTTTATAAAGAAATTATATAAATACATGCACATATAAGGAGTTTTTAAGCGAAAAAATATTGTTTTTTCTTCTGATCTTGTTGCAGTTATATGGCCAATGATGTTCTACCGAAAAATGTTGCCAAGCACCGTTAATCGTTTATTTTATAAATAAATTATATAAACAAATGTACATTGCAGATATTTATAGGCAGAAAGAAATCGTTTTTTCTTTCATTATTTTATCAACTATATAACGGTATACTTGCATTTTTAAGAATCACTTATTTTACGTTCGTTTCAAATTACTTCGTCAATAATGAATAAAAAAACAAGTGACTTATACAAATAAAAGACTACCGCTATTGTTCTGTTATCTTAACATAAATACGATAAAAAACGCTTTATTTTTGTCCACAATAGCCTTAAATTTAAATTTGTTTATAAAATGAACAAACAGCGAAAAATAATAGCAATAATAATAATAATATG
>CAKNYM010051374.1:13303-29673 GCA_932195095.1 Andricus curvator | reverse complement strand
ATAATACAATGTGACTTGCATGTTGGTGGCGGTAGTGAGAACGTGTTCAGTGACAGGTGGTGAGAGGATTTTACAGAATTTGTGTGGAAGGTGTGAGTGGAGTGTGAGGGTGGAAGCCTAGGAGGTGAGTAGGGTGGTGTGGGGTGAATTGGGAAGATACAAAGTGGGTTTAAGCATGGGTGTGAGGTGGGATTTATGTAAAAAGAGAAAGTGAGGTTAGGTTGGCAAGGAGTCGTGGGAGTTTGTGGTCGGAATTCTTGGGCCTTCGAGGGATCAAGGGTGGGTCTCGCAGAGGTAGGGGATGTTAAGGGAGAGAAAGGGGTGTCTGCAGGGGCTGTGAGGAATAGAAAAAGGAAAAAAAAGGGAAATAAAGGGAAAATTTGGCGGTGATTTTGTAGAGACATCTGTCGGCTGCGGAAGGTACTGCATGGATAGGTCCCA
This sequence comes from Andricus curvator, assembly GCA_932195095.1. NCBI lineage: Eukaryota > Metazoa > Arthropoda > Insecta > Hymenoptera > Cynipidae > Andricus > Andricus curvator. The sequence goes on along the minus strand of CAKNYM010051374.1, from coordinate 29,232 downwards.
GTTACCGACGGTAGATCGGGAGGTGGGCAGTGACAGTGCTTGCAGTGCTGCTAGTGAAATTGACAGGGAGGAAATTTTCCACAGGCCACGACGACCAACAGTCAGGGTTGGTCAGTTACGCGTAACTCTAGTATTTTCTACGTATAATACGTTTTTGACGTAATATACGTCGAAAACAGTAGAAAACCGTAGAAAACTCCTGCAAGTTACGTTTTCAAGATGGCCGACTTGTAAAATCAGTGTGGACAAGTACATAACCTCACTTTTGAAATATAACAATTATTAATAATTCTCTTGAATGCGTTGTAGTAATTGAAAATAATAATTATGCCTGGGCATAATGAACGGAAGAAGGAAGGACAGAAAACTTTCGTAAAGTGTCTTTTCTGCGATAAGATGTTAAAAAATACTAGTTTAAAATGTCTACAAAGCCACAGGTATGTAAATAATTGTTGATTCTTTCGGTAATAGTTATTATGGATTATATTGAACAATATGATATATGTAATTATGCAGGTTCTCTCTAATTATAACCTCAAACTGCTTGAACATTCATTCAAATTCAAAGAATTTTAAAATATTGGCATTTGGCGCGAGATTCAAGAGCGAACGCGGCGACCACGACCCACAACAAAAATAGGTTATGAGAAGTATTTTTCGATATTGACGCACGCGCACTGAAAGTTGCCATTCGGACGTAATATACGTAAAATCACGTAGAAAACTAGAGAGGTAATATACGTAGTAATATACGCGTAGAAATCCACGTATAATACGTGAAGTATTATACGTTACCAACCCTGCCAACAGTGCGTGGTCCGGTGTCGAGCGGCGCGTCGGAGAGAGGGAGAAATCGGAACGGTGCCAACGAAGGAAGCGAGAAGGTAACGGAGAGAGCGTCGAGCGCAAGTGACGCGGAGGATCTCTTGAAAAGGAAGAGAGACAGTCAAGAGAGTCCGGAGAAGAGCGTGGTTGAGAGCCCGTTTAAAAAAATCGCAATAACACGTAGGTCACCCCCCAGAAAAATGGAGGGGGATTCAGAGGAGGCTCTCGGGATGCTGGTAGGGGAAATCAGGGGGCTGAGGGAGGAGATGGAAGGCATGAGGGAGGACTTGAGAATTAGAGATGCAAAATGGGAAAAGGAGGTGAAAGAGCTGAGGCAGAGAGTAGAAGGGTTAGAGAAGGAAAGTAAAGAAAAAGAAGTTAAAATAAAGCAGATGGAAGAGGACATTATGGTGTGGAAGGAAAGGACGGAAAAAAGACTTGAGAAGGTGGAGGGTAGGACGGAAATGGAAGTAGGTGACAGGGGGGGGGAGTGAGATTGGGGGTATTTGGGAGAGGGTAGAGAATATGATAGAAGAGAAAGTAGGAGAGCGTAGGAATGAAAAAGATGAGAGGGCGGATAGGGAAAGGATAAGGGCAATGGAGTTGAGAATGGAGAGAAAAGAGAAGGCAAACAGGAGAAATAATATCGTCATAAGAGGGTTGAAGCTAAAGAGCGGAGAAGAAAGGGAGGGCGTGGAAGCGCTGCTACAGAGCATAGGGTGGGGTAAAGGCAGGGTAGGGAAAATTAAGTTGGAGGGGAGAAAGGAGAAGGAAGTGGCGGTTGTGGAGTTGGAAAGTTGGGAAGAAAAGTTGGTGGTAATGCGAAATAAGAATAGGTTAAAGGATGAGGGAGTTTTCATCGATCACGATTTGATGAGAAAGGCAAGGGATGTGCAGAGAATGCTGTACGACAGGGCTAGGAAGGAGAGGAGAGAAGGGAGATCAGCGAAGGTAGGATATCGGAAAATGAGAGTAGACGAGAAAATGTGGGTGTGGGACGAGGAGAAAGAGGTGTTGAAGGAAGTGCAGGGGGATTTGTTTCGTAGGAAGTAGGGAGGTGGGGGTAGTGCAGGGTAGAGCAGTAGTGAAGGTGCTGTACTGGAACGTAGCAGGGGTAAAGAAACAGGATGAGGAGTTCTGGAGGTATATCCAGGAATTTGATTTTGTGGGACTGGTGGAGACGTGGGTAGAAAGAAAGGAATGGGATAGAATAGAACCAAAGCTGCCAAGGGGGTACAGGTGGAGACTCCAGGGGGCGGTCAGAGTGAAGAAGAAAGAAGGGCCAGTGGGGGAATTATAACGGGGGTTAGAGATGGATTAGAGGAAAATGTTCATGGAGAGGAAGAGGGGGAGGGAGTGCAAATGAGGGAAGTAAGGATAGGAGGGGTAACGTATAAGTTTGTGACAGTGTACAATAAGGATGGGATGGAAAGAATTAAAGAAAGGGTGGAACACTTGCTAGGCGAAAGAGAGGAGGGTATGGTGGTACTGGGTGGGGACTTTAATGCGAGGATGGGGAGGGAAGGGAGACTTTACAGGGAGGGGGAGGGCTTCGAAAGGAAATCGAAGGATAAGACAATAAATAAGGAGGGGGAGATTCTAAGGGACTGGATGGAGGATAGAGGCTGGGCGGTGGCGAATGGTATAGTAACTGGGGACGAAGAGGGAGAATACACATATGTAAGTAAGGTGGGGGTATTGGTGATAAACTATGTGGTCATGAATATGCAAGGATGGGAGGAGACGGACAAATTCGCAGTAGAGGTGAGGGTGGAATCAGGCCATCAGCCATTAAGACTGTGGATAAGAGGGGAGGGTGGCGGAAGGCAAGGTGGGGAAGATGTCTCGATAGGGGAGATGGGGAACCTGGACGAGGGTGGCGATCGAGAAGTATCAGGAGCAGTTAGGAAAGGTACGCTTTGAAGGTTAGTCGGTGGAAGAGATATGGGAGGATCTGAAAGAGAAGGTGAAAGGGTGTGTGCAAAAGAAGGTATTTAGAAAGAAGAAGAAAGGAATGGTGAAGCCGTGGTGGGATAGGGAATGTAAAAAGATGAAAAGGAAGGTGAAGAGCAAGTATAAGAAGTGGAAAGAGGGTACTGCGAAAAGAGAGGAGTACGTAGAAATGAGGAAGGGGTTTAAATTGATGTGTAAGAAGAAAGAACAGGAAAAGGAGAAAGAGCTGGAGGAGCAGTTAGAAAATGTTAAGACAGAGGGTGACGTCTGGAAGATAATAAATATGTTTAGGAAGCGTAGAGTAGGGATAAGCGAGAAGATAGCGAGTGAGGAGTGGAGGGAGTTTTTTAAAGAATCATTTCAGGGCTGGGATTCAAGGAAGAGAGATGATGGGAGTATAAGAACGGGGGAGGCAGAGATGGAGGAGTTGAATGACGAGGAGATAGATAAACCGATAAGGAAGTTAAGAAGGTCAAAATCAGCAGGGCTGGATGGGGTAGAGAACGAAGCATGGCTGTTTAGTACACAAGAGGTTAGGGGAGGCTGAAGGAGGTAGTGAAGAAAGTATGGAGGGGGAGGGATTCCCACGCGGGTGGAGAGAAGGGTTAATAGTGCCTCTGTACAAAAAGGGAGATAAGGATAGACAGGAAAATTGTAGAGGGATTACGCTAATGAATACGGCGTATAAAGTATACGCGATGGTGGTGGCGGAGAGGCTGCGGAAGGATGTCGAGGGGAAAGGAATATTGCTGGAGACGCAGGCGGGCTTTAGTGCAGGTAGGAGTACTATCGAAAATATCTACGTTCTGCAGCACGTGGTGGATAGAGAATTAGCGAAGAAGGGGTCGAGAGTGTACGCGTTTTTTGTGGATCTAAAAGGCGCGTTTCCGTCGGTGGATAGGGGGAGGTTGTGGGAGGCGATGGAAGATAGGGGAGTGGAGAGAGGCCTGGTCGAGAGGGTAAGGGAGATATATGAAGAGACCAAAGAAAAGGTAAGAGGAGGACAGGGGATTTCGGAGGGATTCTGGATGGATAGGGGGTTAAGACAAGGGTGTCCGCTTAGCCCAACGCTTTTTGCGATTTTAATTGCGGATATGGAAAGTAAGCTGGAGGCCGGAGTGGTAGGAGGAGTCAAGATAGGAGGGGTTACAATTTGGTCACTAGCGTATGCAGATGACATAGTGTTGTTGGCAAAAAGCGAGGAGGCCTTAAAGGAAATGATGAAGAGGTTGAGAAGATACCTGGATAAGAACAGGTTAGAACTGAATGCGGAAAAATCCAAGGTTATGGTGTTCAGAAAAGGAGGGGGAAGGGATAAGGGAGGGGAGTGGAAGGGAAAGGCGGTGCAGGAGGTGAAAGAGTTTGTGTACCTGGGCTTCTTGTTTCGGAGGAATGGCGGAGCGGATGGTCACATAAAAGAGAGAGTGAGGAGGGCAAATGTGGTGATGAGGCAGGTGTGGGGGTTGGGAAAGAAGTTATTCGCAGATGATTTTGGAAGGAGAATGAAATTTTTTGACACACTAGTGATGAGTGTGCTATTGTATGGGGTAGAGGTGTGGGGGTGGAAGGAAAGCGAAGAGGTAAATAGGACACAGGAGAGGTATGTAAAGTGGACACTGGGGCTGGCAAGGAATACGCCTAATTATATTGTCAGGAGGGAGACGGGGAGAGCGAGTGTAGGGATTCTAGCGGGGAGTCGGGCGTGTAAATATGAGGAGAAATTTTTGGAAGAGGGGGGAAGTAAGCTGGTTAGGGAGTGTTGGTGGGAGAAGGAGAACAGGCGAGGGGGTGGGAAGATGGAGGTTGAAAGAGAAAGGTATTTTAGAACGAATGGACTGCAGATGGATGAAGTGTGAAGGATGCATGAGGATGGAAGGAAGGTATATGAGTTGGTTAAGAAAAACGGCATGGAGAGAGAGAAGGCAGCAGGGGAAGAGAAAATAAGAGAGACAAGGTTTAATGGGAACTATGTGTGGATTATGCCAAGGGCGAGAGCGCAATATTTGTGTGAGAAAGGAGAGAAAGGAAGTCAGGAGCTTATAGCGAGGATGAGATGTGGGTGCATGGAGGGCTTCAATAAGTTCTGGCTCGCTAGGGAAAAGAGGATGTGTGAACTATGTGGGAAGGGGGAGGCAAGAGTGGAGCACTGGCTGCAGGAGTGCGTAGAGGTGGAAAGGAGTGGGATAAGCATGGAGGTATTGATGACTGAAAGGGGGGATAAAAGGGCAGTACCATGGGTGAAGGGAGTCCTGGGTAAGATGTGAAGAAGAGAAGGAAGGAGGAAGAGGAATTGAGAAGGAAAGATTGTAAATAGAGGAGGAAGTAAATATAAGTAAATGTAAATATTGTAAATAGTAGATAAGTATTAGGTATAAGCCGCGGAGGCAGAGTTTGGTAATGCGAGGCAAAGCGAAAGTAGGGACATGCGTGCGAGGCGAAGTGAGGAAGGCAAAACGATAAGAGCGAGCGGCGTTAGAGATAAGGTGTAGAAGGATGTTAGTTTTAAGGGTTAGTTTTAAGAAAATTCTGTTCAAAACAAAAAAATGGAAGTGTAAGCAAGTCAATTTTTTAAGGCCAGCAGGCTGAAGAATAAACGTTTATCTGTCTATAATAATACAATATAATAAATAATAGCAAAATGCTTTCTGAAAACATTATTGTCAATATAATTTAAAAAATAATACAAGAAGAAACGGTTTATTTTCGCTAAAAATCGCCCAAAATGTGCATTAGTTGATATACTTTGTTCATAAAATAAAAAAATATTTATGGGTTGCAAAATTTGTTTCAGAAAACATCATTGGCAATATGATTTCAGCAAGGTCGAAAGAAAAAACGATTTCTTTTCGCTTAAAAACGCCCAAAATGTGCATTTGTTTATATAATTCGTTTATAAAATAAACAAATATTGCTAAGTGGCAAACATTTTTTCAGAAAACATCACTGGCAATAAAATTGCAACAAGGTCGGGGGAAAAAACGGTTTACTTTCCCATAAAAACGCCCAAAATGTGCATTTGTTTATATAATTCTTTTATAAAGTAAACAAATATTGCTAAGTGGCAAACATTTTTTCAGAAAACATCACTGGCAATAAAATTGCAACATGGTCGGGAGAAAAAACGGTTTCTTTTCGCCTAAAAACGCCCAAAATGTGCATTTGTTTATATAATTTGGTTATAAAATAAACAAATAAAATTCAATCTTGAATTTTAATAGCCACGTATCATCCTAACGATGAAAGCAAGCGATTTTAGAGCAGAAATATACTTTGAAGACGAATAACCCCCAATGTCGAGTATTTGTTAGTACAATTTGTTTATAACAATTAACTTTGAAAGTTAACCATTTTTTTCATCTTTCTTATACCCCTGTGCATTAAATCCAAGGGACGAGAAGTATAAAAAAAAATTTCGTCTAGAGGATAAAAAATGAAATTTAAAAAATCGACATTTTTTTCGCTGTTCGCATCAACATAAAAATTAAATGAACAAAATATAAAAAATCTACTCTTACCATTTTCTAAAAAATTTAGTCCTGAGTTTTTCCAAAAAAAAAAAGAAAACTGAAATCGGTGCATAATTGCGTTCTAAATGTCATTTTGAACCTCGTTTTCCGATTTCAGCCCACTGTTCGCCGGAGGCAACTCGAAGCCAGATAGGGCGAAGGTCTAGCCAGGGAAATAGCGCTGCGGGGATGTCAACATGGGGAGTCCTGTCACTCCTCCTGTAGTGCATTGTAGTGGACGTTCTCCTTCGTAGGCTAAATAAGGAATTTAATAAATACCAATATTTCAAAGGAACAGGCTTTTGAGATTGAAAACGTAGAATTTTTCCAACGGTCATCCCCACTTGAGAAAGCCATCAAAATGAACTCTCAGATTTCAGTGCAACAGACCGCGTCTTAGAAAACAGTTAAATTTTTCATTGTCGAAAAATAAAATAAAAATTTCCCATTTATTCGGTCAATTTTCGCGCGATTATTTTTAAATTATTTTGCCGTATACGCACAATTAAATTCATTTTCACCCAAAAAAGGTTTACACGCGAAACCCGAAGTGCCACTTAGAAATTGAGAAGAATTTTGAAAATCAAAATCTAAAGATTTTGATTTTGTATTTATGAAATTTAGTGGAACATTTTGAAACTTTCTGAAATTCGTGAAATTTTCGGATTTTCTCGGTTCCAGTTCTGTCCGTACACTACCCCTCCATTGACCGAAGTTTGGTGGGACTGACGTTATAACTAGACTTTCCACCGTACGACTAATTTGGACATGATTTTGACTCGCAAAATACATTTCTCGCATAAAGATGATAGATGGGCGTACACTTAAAGAAATGAATAATAAAAACAATAGAGTAGCCTCGCAATGGATTGAAACTTTGGTTGACGAAACGCATGCACCCGGTAAAGGTAAAGTTTCAGGCGCTGAATGGAGACTGGGTGTGTGGAATGCTAGAGGAGCGAATGATCTTGAAGAAAGAGAATTACGAAATACTGTGCGCGGAAGAAAGCTAGATATTTTATGTCTACCGGAAACAAAGAAAAAGGGATACGACATTAGAAAGATAGAAAATGGGTGGTTGAAAGGCGGACTTGAAATATCGTCAGGAGTAGATAGTGAATCACATGGTAGTCAAGGGGTCTGTTTGTTTATGAATGAGAGAGCAAGTCAGCATGTCAGGGATAATGGATGTGTATCTCCCACATTGTTGTGGGTTAGAATTAATGTAGGAATCAGAAGGTTATTTATCATAGCGTGCTAGGTCCCAGTTGATGGTAAAAGAAATGAAGTAAAAGACGCCTTCTGGGACACTTTAAATGATACTATAGGTACTTGCGATCATGGTGAAAGAATCATTCTGCTAGAAAATATGAATAGATGGGTTGGTGTCCAACGTCAGGGTACAGAAATGGTGCTGGGTAATTTTGTTTTAGGCTCAAAATGATCCGCATGTACACCTGGTGCATAGGAGATAGCCACAGTATTAATGACTTTTTTGTTGCGGATGAAAGACTAAGAGAGCTAGATACAAGGGTTATGAGGGGTTCTGAATGCAATACTGATCATTAACTTCTAGTCTCAAAAATAAACTTAGGTCAAGGATGGAGAAGAAATAGAACCAAAAAGACGAAACAAACTCAAATCAAAATCGAGAAATTACAGAAGCCGGAAGTGCGAATAGATTTTCAGTGCAGCGTGAAGAAAATTACATTCTTTTAAAGGGTTATAACTACTTGTGCTCGGGAAAATTAGGGGACTTTCATGATTTTTTTCGAGATGTTAACAAAATTTGAATGAAAAACACTACAGAGTATTGATTAATACATTTTTCTAGGTAATTTTATAAATTTGTACAATGAGAAAATCTTGACAACTGGGTGAAATATGGCCGTTGCCCCTAAACACCTTTTTTATCATCACTTGCGGTGAGCATGATAAATCTGGAACAGCTCATCTGAAATCAAAAACCCAAAAAGATTTAATTAGCATATTCCAATACTGAGCTCGTGAACGAAGTATTTAGCGAAATTTTTATTTAAAAGAAAAAAAAAATGGCGACGATTTTTCCAAAAAGTTCGATTTTTGAGGTTCTATTTTGGCCCAAAAATTTTCGGCATTTTTGTATGAATCAAAATTTTGCTAAAGCCTTCTTTCAAGAGCTCCGTATAGGAGTATACTAATTAAATCATTTTGGTCAACATTTTCTCAATAAAAATGACCGTATATATATATGTGTGTGTGTGTGTGTGTGTACTAGTCGATACTCTGTAGTGTTAACATGGCTAAAAAATATCATGAATATCCCATTTTCCCGAGCATAAGTAGATATAACCCCTTAACCCTCGAGAGCGAACATATTTTTTACCTTTAGGCATGTACACTAGTTGAAATTAGCAATATCGATTTCCAGCACCTTATATCTCCGGTTCAAGTTTGTAATTGAAACGCGATGTTTCCCTGGCAAAAGTTTCGGATAGGAATTCATTCCGAATTATTCCGAAATCTGTATCCGAACCAATCCGAAAAAAATTCTACATTCCGTTCGATCCAAATCGGTTAAAAATTAATCCGACTCAATCCGAACTCGGATTGATATATACTGAATTTTCAATCTGAATGAATCCGAATGAAACCGAGTTCGGATTGAATAGGATTCATTCGGATTCAAAATCGGTTTAGGTCAATCCGAGTTCGGACTGAACCGGATTGAGTCCGATTAATTTTTAACCAATTTGGATCGAACGAAATTGATAACTTTTTTCGGTTTGGTTCATATAGATTCGGATTGGTTCGGATACAGATTTCAGAATGATTCGGATTGTTTCGGAATGAATTCCTATCCGAAACTTTCGCCAGGGTTGGCTATTATGAATTTGTAACACATCAACCCATATGCATGAAGTTCCAGGGCATGTGTTCCAAGTGTTCGGTGTGTGTTTATGTGTAGTGATGCGCGCGATTGTAGTTGGGACAATGACTCACGTGTTCGGCATTTTGAGTTTTATAGTTTTCATTATTAGCAGTAAATCCTCTAAGGAGACATATTATGTGCCATGTAAGGTCTAGCAGTCGCCCGAACAGGTTAACGAAATTGTAAAAATTTTGTTATCTCAGTTTAATTTTGGACATTAAAGAATAATTTGAATTTGGATGTAATCTAAATTTCATTTCTTCCTTTTTTTAAATATTTAGGATCGAGGACAATACACATTCGAAGACAAATGGCCTTGCATGCGTCCTATTATATTAAAATTACTGAAACAAGAGCCTGTTACTCAAGGAGAATGGCAAGATTTATTTTACTCTGTCCATTTGGTATGCCTCTGGGACGAAAAAGGACCTGCAAAGTTACGCGATGCCTTGAAAGAAGATATAATGGATTTTATCAAACAAGCCCAGCAGGTAATTATTGGCTGTATATGGGCCTGGGGGGGGGGGGGGGGGCTACATCTGCGTCCTCATGTTTTGCTTTTCTGAGTCTTGTACCTTATTGTTTATTAAATAATTTGATGTAAAATTAAAATGCTTTTAACCCATTATTTTAGAGAGTCCTGGCGCATCAAGAAGAACAAGCTTTATTGAAAGCTTACATAGCAGAGTGGAGAAAGTTCTTCACGCAATGTAACTATCTACCGACCCCTTTTAGGCAATTGGAAACATCTCTATCAGGAAAACAAGGTTCCAGTATCTCAAAGAAGAATCACTGCGATGAAAGCATCGTAAGAAAGGTCAAATCATCTTCTGCTATTTCATATCTTCACTGATTGTGATCAAGCAATCATATTTTTCTAAAATTGTTCATTTCTTTTACAGTTAATGTTGGACAGTTGGAATCAAAGTATATTTGGGGAAATAAAACAGAGACTTCAGGACTCAGCAATGAGACTAGTGCGAGCAGAAAGAAATGGAGAGGCTTTCGACTCTCAGTTAGTTATCGGAGTCAGGGAATCGTATGGTATAACTTGAAAAATAGTATAGAAATATTAGAGCAATATATTCAGTGTTGAATACTGCTTAAGAATATTCACGAAAAATGTATTATTTCAATATAATTAAGTTATTTTGATATGATTACAGTAAATCTTTCTTCAAATACGGCGGACAAACTACAAATATACAGGGAAAACTTTGAGGCTGCTTACATAGAAGCAACTGAAGCATTTTATTGGGTAAAAGCGCCAGAACAGTTATCGTTACATGGCGTCGAAAATTACATGCGTTATGCTGAAGCAAAATTGAGAGAAGAAGAATTGCGTGCGCAAAAGTATTTGGAGCCAAACAGTGCCAGTGTGCAACTTTTAACCGATTGCTGTGTTAGAGTATTAGTCGCAACATTTAAGCCTGCTATTCTTGCAGAATGTTCGCGGATGATACAACAGCATCAAACTGACAGTAAGGTTTTATTTTTTTGCTTTAACGGCTCGCCTAGGATGAGTTTGTGTTATGAATGAACTTAAAATTGCCACGATTGGAATCACTAAAATAATAATGTTTTTAGAACTGCGGCTTATGTTGAAGCTGATGGATAGAGTGCCAGAAGGTGTGATGCCTATGTTACGAGATTTGGAAGATCACATAGCAAGTGCCGGATTGGCCGATATGATGGCTGCCGTGGACGTTATTACTCAGGACTCGGAAAAGTATGTCGAAAGGTTACTCGATCTCTTTCGTAGATTCTCGATCCTGGTGAAAGAGGCATTTGATGACGATCCACGTTTCTTGACTGCCCGAGATAAAGCATACAAGCTCGTTGTAAATGATGCTACGGTATTTAGACTGGAACTACCGCTTCGACAAGGAGCTACAGTCGCTCTCAATGTTATGAACACTAAACCAAGCAACAATACCAGTGGCCAACCAGAGTCTAAATGTCCCGAACTACTAGCAAATTACTGTGACATGTTGCTCAGGAAGACACCTCTCAGTAAAAAGCTTACATCTGATGAGATAGAAAGCAAATTACGAGACGTGGTATGTTTTCCTTTTCCTTATACTTATTAAGCAGGGTATCTACCTGACCGGGAATTTAATTCAGTGACCGGGATTTTTTTCCCGATTATATTAAATGCAAATATTCTACCGAAACACATATGTATGTATTGAACATACCCATTTTTTAACATTTAAAATTTTTGTTCATTTTATTAATTAGGAATTTGAAATTATTTCTCCTAAATAGGTTGAAAGTTACATAAATTCTGAATAAAATTAGTAGAGTGAAGTTAGTTTGTCAATTTTTTCAGAAGCTATTGCAAAATTAGTAAAAATTCTAATGTTTTCCTAAATTTTAATTAAAACTGAAATCGTAAACATTTTGGGCTCCTTTTAAAGGTACATTTCTAAAGGTTTTCTGAATTTTATCAGCATAATTGTACAATTTGCTTCTTGTATTGTGCAAGAAATTGCAGTTGGGATCAAATAGTTGGAAAATTTTGATTCGTAGGATTTTTCTTTTCGTAGGAAAATAATACAAAATTTAAAGAATTTGTATAGAAAATTCATGATTACTTATTTCATATATTAAAAAAAATTGGTTTCTCTGCTGAACAAAATATTTAAATTTGTTGAGTTTTTTGTTCGAACTTTAACTGACTTGAACTTCTTGCACCATCTAGAAAATAAAAAAAAAAAATATTTTGACAAGTTACTGCAATTCTACAGAAATGTCTTTAAAATGAGCACATGCACATTGAAAACTGTTAATTATTTCTGATGTTATGTAAAATTTAAAAAGAAAATACGATTTAAACTTTATTGGTAATATCTTCTTTAAAAATTGACCAAATGACTTCATCCTATGCTGATTTTATTCGGAATTTATTTAACTTCCAACCTATTTAAGAGACAACAATTATAGCTCAGAATTTATCATATTAACAAATTTTAAATAACAAAAAGTGGGTTTCCACATATGAAGTGGCGGTAGTGTATTTTCATGATTTTCTTTTTCACACAAAATATAATTGTTGACTGCTTCTGGAAATTATAAGATGTCTTGACAATGAACATTAAATTACGATAGTTTCATTAAACTCCAATCGTATATTAGACATTAAAATAAACTATTGCGTTTTTATCAGTTTGTAAATAATTAAATGACTAATTGACCGAGAAAAATGAAAAATACACCGTGAGGAAACCAGGAATTTAAAATCATCCGTCGGGTAGACACACCTTTAAAGCATTATGGGCTTTCATATTCTCTGCAAAACATGAGTCGTAAGTGCATGTTTAAAAGTTGTTGCGTTTCAATTAGGGGTGTGCAAAATCTCGAACCACGCAAATTGAGCTTTTCTTGTGCGGGTGTGGTCGAGCCGGGAGCCGGCTTGCGAGCCAAGAAAATGCTCGAAAGCCCAAAAAGCTCACAGACCGAAAGAATCTAGGGGATCGAAAAAAGCTCACAAAGCTTGCTAAATAAATCAGAAATAATAATAATATTAACACGAATTTATACTTCAAAAATAATTATACCTTTCAAGTTTCATTCGATTTGAAAAGTTTTTTCTCTAAATTGAAAGAAATTTAATTAATGGGAGACGATCGAGCATAGCGATAAAATATTTGGGTCTATTGCAAACTTTTCGAGCCCTGCGAGCCGCGCGGGTTTTTTTTCGTTCCACGAGCTTTTTCAGCCCGCGATCTTGCGAGCTCGTGAGCTTTTGCCCACTCCTACTTTCAATTGTATTTGTTGCATTAATACTGAAGTCAAGGTAGCCGGTTGACCGGGAAGATAGATCGGATCCATTTCAAATCATGCAGGTAGGTACACTATAGGTCGTGAAACCTTTCGGCAACGAAACATGTTTTTAGAGTTTTTTTTATCAAATCGATTTTTCGCATTTTTCTCGCAAACATTGATAAATTTGAAAAATAAGAACTTCTAATGAGGACGATGAACCCCACTTGAGTCAAACGTTATAAAAATGTTCAAGAAAACATTTAATACCGATTTACCAATTCTTACAACTGCTGGTCCATGCAATATTATGGAAACGGTTCAGGCGGCCCTGATTGTTTACGTGTCGAGGGTACCGATTTACAGGCAAGACCAGTGCGAGGCAACCCCCGAAACTACTGTTATGTTGGATCTCTTGTGTTTTAAATTCTTTCATAATAATTGTATTAATGAAAAAATTTTCAATGTTCGTGTTTTAAAATAGTGTGATGAGCAATTTTTTACGCGATGTTATTTTTGTTGGTCTAGATGGTCGTGTATATAATACGATTGAAGTATTAATACATTTTTTTTTTTAGTCTATGAAACATTTTTCTCTATCTCTGCGAAGCTAGAAAGGATTTTTTCACATATTAAAAAGAATATGTGGGAGTCCGCATAAAAAGGACCCTTATGGCCGGTATGGAGTTACGTATAAGGGCATATAGCCATATAAATTCCCGGCATTTTTTGCCAAAATCTACCCCCCTAAGTTGAAAAACGACCGACTGGGGCATTTTTAAAGTTGGTATTCCGAAAAACGGTTTTTCGAACAAAATACATCTAAACTTGGCGAGTGCAATCAGCATTTTGGACATGAGTATAGTCTCGATATATATCCACTATAGATCCTAGTATCATCCCCCACTCAAACCCCAAAATAATAATTTTTAGCAAAACGCGAATATCTACTAAACTAGAACCGTCCGTAAGGGCTCTTTTCATGCGGACACCCACATATGTATATTAACACTTCAGTGGTATTTAACACAACCATGTATACCAGGGCTGTCAGAGAGGTGAAAGTTACTCAAAATCCAGATGTTACACTTCCACCACCGTTTCTCTGTGCTCTGCTCGAGAGACCTCGAATGGTGGTCCGCGGTCGCTCTTGTAACGTAGAATCACTGATATATGTATGTATGTACAATAAACTGAATACAACGCGCTACTGCACACGAGTTGCGGTCTATGGTCAAAATCCACAGGGGGCATTTCTGAAGTTGTGGACTCGGATCAGTGCCAGGGACCTTTCCCCTCCGATCCTTCTTTCCCTCTCCACTTAAGGCTTCCTTCATTCCCTTCGACCCCTTTTTCCCCCGAAATTTCCTTCCACAGTTTTTCCAGGCTTAGGACTGGCAGCATTTCATACGTATCTACTTATACTTGATACTGGCGTGTTTAAATTTTTTTGGGAAATATGTATTGTCTATAACTATTATTCTTATTATATTTTTATACATACATACATACAATGATTAGCAGTTCGAACTAGAAAGTTCATTGCCTCACTACCCGATTCGGGTAGTGTTTCTAGGTGGATATTTACTACCAATGTGGGCCCACCACACCCACGACAGGCCAACAGCACGCAGTATTCCTGAACGGTCACCCATCCAAGTACTAACCGCGTCCAACAATGCTTAACTTCAGTGATCTTACGAGAACTGGTGTTTTCAGCGTGGTACCGCCGTTGGCGTATTTTTATATTATGAATATTTATAATAATAATTCATAATAAAAAAATAATATATACCTATATATATTATTATATAGTTAAAAGTTTGTCATGAGGACAACCGCAGGATTTCGCCGGGAGCGGGTGCTAATCTGAAAAATTGCACCCGCTCCCAGCGAAATCGCGGTAAAATTTCAGCTGTAACCACGTCTCACGACCGTGAGATAGGTGGTTACAGTCTGCGACGAACTCAATACGATGGTCCGGCAAAAGTCTCGTGCACCCTGAGGACACGGAGCGACCCAAGGACGACCGCCTTCTGCATTTTCCCCGCAAGTGTCTCAGCATTTTTTTTACACGCACGGATGCTTTTCAGGCTATTAACCAGTGAAACCTTGGCACCTCCAAGAGCGCCGATGATCAAGACGATTAGCTTAACAGAATATTCCGGGTATAACCGTCGCAACTCCCTTGGTCTCAGTGTCGCCTCTCTTTCTCTGTTGCCGGCTTGTTCTGGCTGCGGTTGTGTAGGCGCTCCGCTTATAAAATCCCTTTTCAGGAGGTCCTCGGCACGGTTTCGCAGACGTTTTTGCGAAAAATCCGAGAGCTCTGGGTGTTTCTCGCACCACAGAGCATGCAGTCGCGCCATGTAACCTTTTCGTTCAGGGGCCATACTGGTATCATAGCACTCCAGCAGGTCGTCCCTGCGTCGATCCGTCCACTCAAAAGTAACGAGATTCCGCCGGTCAATCGCATTGACTCCGTCTTGATTGGCTCCCCCAACTCTAGGGTAGTCGGCATTGTTGTCCGACCCATTGTCGGGAGCCCTGCGCGTTCGATTGTTTTGAACCGCACTTCCTACAACTATGTTTGGTGTTGTCATTGTTGTTCCCACGAGCAGCTAGGGAAAAGGGTTAGTCCATCCTTGTAGAGCCCCGCGTGCAAGGATAAGGCTGATACTCTGAAAGGTCGCCCGGTATCCCAGAGTCACCGTTTGAGACACCTCACCCAGGTGCCATTCAGCTTTCGGCACGGTTGTTACACCTCCGCTTAGGGGTTATTCCTTCGGGACCATCCCTGGACAATTGTCCGCGACTGCTTATTAATTATTGTAACCATATTCAGCAGAAACCCTTGGTACAGGGACCCTCTATCCGCAACCCGAGGACGCGTCCGGTGGCTTTGACATAGGCCCTTCGGTTCGAATCCCAAGGAATCAAAACCGAATACCGAATATATATATATATATATA
>CAKNYM010051374.1:0-12903 GCA_932195095.1 Andricus curvator | reverse complement strand
TATATATATATATATATATATATATATATATATATATTATAATAATAATAAAATAATAATTGATAATAATATATTATGAATATAACTCAACTCAAGTGAAATAAATGATAAGATTAGCAACATATTTCCCTTACGCTTCTACAATAATTATTTCACTTTATTTTATACAACTACAATCCTATTAAATATTACAAATAGTCGTCAAATTAAAACTAAATCTATAAGAGTAAAAACGTGCGCGAAACTTTACGAACAAACTCTAATCTAGTTATGAAACCTACTTCGAAAATTAACATCTCATCAATAAGAGATTGCTCTTTTTCTATATTTTCTTTTCTCTTTTTTCGCTTGCTTTTCATTTTTATGTAGGCACTCGTTTGGACTTCTAACAAAGCTTCGACCAAATTATAAATGTTTGTGTTAGTTCTTCTAAACATAGTATTTAATTTCGAATGGTAAGCCTTACAAGCATTTGTTGTTCGCGTTATTGTTCGAGAAAATTGAGCCCAGATTTCAGGTGGAAAAATTGAACCACTCTTAATATAAGTTTTTGAAATATAATCACAAAACTAAAGTGACCGCGGCTTGGAAATGAAGGGTTTTCTGACCGCGGACCGCAACTCGAGTGCAGCCCAACACGCAATGGAACGGTTTGTGCTCACTGAAAGGCCGGAGCCGCCATGTTGCAGGAGGATTATTAGAGAAATAAGGCGGCAGATTCAAATTTATTATGGAAGATAACTTAAAAATAGTAATAAAAAGCATATAAAATTTAGTTTATTGTTAATAAGTGAATTTACTAAAATTTCATAAGAAGTAATTACACTAATAAACATAATAGAATAGTACAAAAAAAAAGGAAAGCCGATGGGGTTTTAAAAATGTAGAATACACATTTTTCAAACATATGGATTGGAATATTTATTTTTTTCTGTTAAAGGTACAATTAAACATTGCATTTTTTACAAGCGAACAATATAATAATTCTAGTCTACTAAAAACCTATACACATTAAAATTGTGAAAAATTTATTGCAACCTTTAAAGGCTAAAAATTTGAATGTGTGTACAAAATTATTTTTCTGCAGATAAAAAAGTTATATAAAATTGTAAATATGACTTATTGATTTTATAATTAGAAAATGAATGTAAATTATATTATAAAAATCATTCTGAAGGCCCTAAATGATTTTTCATACTTCATGAAAGAGCAGATGGAAAAAACGCATGTACCACGTACGTAATTAAAAAATTAATATTAATAGTAATATATAATAAGTAATATTAATCTTATGTCAATAATATTACACAAATGATATTATGCAATTCATGGATAGAAACGTTCAATTAATGTTTAATAAATGTGAACATATAAATAATATAAGATATAAATATATATCTAAGATCAAAATATATAAAAAGGAAGTTTATAAGAGTATAAAATCCTCTTCACTTCGATGTAAAAAAGGCAGTATTATTACATTTTATCAACCCTTCGAATTGTTCAGGCTAAACTATTTTCTACAGCTGAAACAAAGGAATGGGTAAAATTATAGTTTTTTTACGAATAATGGAGATAATGAAGTACAGCTTAAGGTTGTGAAATAAATACAACGGAAAAATACTGAAAGAAATGCATAATTTTTATTGTAATGAAACCTGTAATACAATATTTCCAGCATCAAATTCTTCCATGAAATTTTAATAATTTTAATTTGCAGGTGCATTTGATGCTTGAAATATTGTATGATACGTTTCATTACGATAAATTTGAGTTATTTTTTTTTTGTATTTTTTCTGTTATATTTATTTTATAATCTTAATGTATACTTCATTATCTCTATTCGTAGTATATAATTATAATTTTATCCATTTCTTTTTTACGAGCTGCAGAAAATATTTTGCCTGAACAATTGGAAGGGTTGACAAAATAGATTAATAAGGCCTTTTATACATGGATATGAAGAGGATTTTATCCTGTTCTATCCTTCCTTTTCATATATTTTTATCCTAAATATATAGGATATATATATATATATATATATATATATATATATACATACATACAGGGTGTCCCAGACTCAAGTGTCCGGACTTATATGGCCGTATAAAAAAAAATCTAAAACTCATTTTCCAAAAATCAGTTGAAGTTTTAGTTTTTGAGTTATAAAATATTTAAGCTGGTCCAATCAGGAGTGCCGTATAAATAGTCGTGTGTGCTTGAGCGGGATTGCAACATAGTGTTCTCCTGTCGCTAACCCCACCTCTGCGCTCGCTTCGATAACACTGCGTTGGAATCCCGCTCACGCACACACGACTGTTTATACGGCGCTCCTGAATGGTCCAGCTTAAATATTTTATAACTAAAAAACTAAAACTTACACTGATTTTTGGAAAAGGAATTTTCTGATTATTTTTTTAATTTTTATACAGCTATACAAGCCCGAACACTTGAGTCTGGGACACCCTGTATACATATTTATCTCTATATATATATAATTTGAAAAAAGAGTTAAACAACCACCGCAGGGTCCCACTGAGAGCAACTGCCATCTAAAAAATGACACCGGCTCCCAGTAGAACCGCGGTAAATCACACATATGGCCACGTCTCACAACCGTGAGATGGGTGGTCACAGGGAACGACGAAATTACAACGACAGGCCGGCGAAACCCTCGTGTGTCTTGAGGACACAAAGCGACCCAAGGATGACAGCTTTCTGTATCCATCTCGCAAGTGCCTTTGCATAATTTGGCACGCGGGTATGGCTTTAAGGTTACGAACCAGTGATAGTTTCGCAGCTCTCTTTTAAGGTCTTGATACCTCTCCTCTTTTTCTTTCTCGTTTGCAGTGATGTTGTATTCAGACGGTGCCGAGAATTCGATCACGAATATAGTTCGTTTCTTGAAGTCTTGGAGAACAATGTCAGGCCTCGAGTGCGCAACGGAGACTGCTGCCCGAGAATCGTAGTTTCAGAAAATTTGGCACTTCTCGTTTCGGACAATTGACTCTATCTCCCTTGGAGCGTTCGGCAGGGCAGGGTCGCGACCAACACCCTAAGAGCGACAAAGATGTTAATAAAGCACTCTTAGGGCCGCATTATGTCTATAGATATACGTAGTTCCTGCGTGGGTCGGTCACCTTGATAGTATGTGTTCTAGGTACTCAGCGTGTGCATGACACGCTCTGCACCTATTACTGGGAACTTCTTGACATAAAATGGGGTCACGGTATGCTAAGGTGGAAATGACAACGTCCTGGCATGCGAAAATAAAACCCTCTGTACCTGAATTAAGCCCTGATGATTTGAGGAAAGCAAAAGTTTGCTCCTTCGACAAAGACTGTTTTTCTACATTTCTGTGAAAGTTTTCGTGCATTTTCTTGTCCAGTAGCTGTTGGTGAAATTTTCCAACCTCTGCTTTCTTTACTTCGGCTTTTAGAAGTGAAGCATCTAGATGGAGTAATGCACTTTCCTCACTTCTGATGTTAAAATTCAGACCAAGGGTCTCGGTCGCTTGCTCCGCGGTTTTGTAAAGGAACGCTCCTTCGCCAATCATCTCGTGGTTCCTGACCATCTTTAGGAGAGGATCTCTGCCATTCGCAACGATGTAAGCTGTACTTAGAACAATTCGGTTATGAAGACACTGGATATATATATATATATATATTGAGGTCAGTCTATGGGGTAAGACAGATTCAAAAGTATTAAATTAAATGGGAGAAGGAAACTAATTTACAAAAGGGAAAGTAAGGTAAGTTTAAAATGGTGGGTTGGGTATCGCGTACCTCGGGATCCGGAGAAACAAACGCTACTGTTGGCAGAGATTGGGTTGGGTGTTCCAGTTGTGGCTGTTCTTCGCTCGGGCAAAGGTTGGTGCGAAGAAGCCAGGGAGATCTGGTTTGGGCCGAAACCCGGGGAGATCTGGTTTCTTGGTTTCGAGGACCGTACTTTTATGGACTTCGCTTAGGCGGCGGCGCACCACTCGCGACGCAGGCAAGTGGGGGCTTACTGGCGTGGATCGTTTTGTCGATATCGCTGGTAGGGGGCTTTGTGTAATTGGCACGCGCTCGCTACGCAAATGTCTACAAGCGTGGAAGGAACATCAAACCGCACTTGCGCTGTGAGTTGCCAGAAAGACTTTAACATTTTTACGATGATGCGGGACTCGGAATTCTAATTTTTCTGACAGCTGAGGTTAGGACGCCTATTACACGAAAGAAAGTAGAATTTTGGATGTTGGCTGAGTATAATTTATAATTATAGATATACTCAGCACTTCAAACAGCATCTGATCCTGTCCGGACTCTCGCACCCCGCTACCAGGTGGCCGTAGCCTTGGCAACGGTAGCATCTTATGGCCTCCATCTTTTTGCGAACTCTACAGGACACCCAGCCCACCTTAAGGTGTTCCGTACGGAGTAGCCTCGCGGTTGGCTCCTCATTTAGTTCCACATATTCCTTCAGGTTACCCCTGTAGGCTTTCCTTGTCATGCTGACCTTGACTTCTGCCGCCTGACTCTCTACGAAGTTTCTTATAACTGCTTCACGTACCTATTCTTCCAGTGTCATCTCGTCAAGGTCCAAAACCTCGACTTTGATGCCGCACGTTACCACTATCCCCAACAGCCTCCCTGATCGCAGTTGACAATTTGGTCTTGATTTTCACACCAAGGGTGTCCGGCTGCACCTTGCCATTAACGTTTTTGAGGACCTCTGCTTAGCTCGATGCCCCGGCCGATTTTATTAAGACCTCCTCGGGCCGAGCTCGTCTCTGCTGCTCCTTTTTCTGTTTCCTGATGTTGCTGGGTGCAGGCTTTGCACTTCCGTCCTCGCTTTTCGGTGTGGAGTTCATCGGACCGTTGATGTGGAACTTCAACTTCTTCGCCTTCGGTCTTGGTATGGAGGTCTCCCGAGGGATCAACTAGTCTTGCAACATCGAATAAAATTTGCAAATAGGAAAAGAATTAATCAAAAAATTTTTTTTTCAAAAATTGCTCATATTTTAAAAACATCCTCCGTAAAAATATTTAAATAAAAAAGGATTCTTTCCAGAGGGCTGGCTTAGGTTGACTCTTCCACTATTCTCCCTCTTTTTGCTTCCTCATAGAGGAAACTTTGTACTGGTAAGATTTTCCAAAAAATTTAAATTCATTTAATTAAACCTTTCTCAATTTAAAAACGTCTAATACAATGTTCTAAGCAATTGTCTGGATGTGTGTGCGTGGATGTGTGTGCGGATGTCACCCTTTTCTGTGAAAACGATAACTAGAAAATGGTTGCAGATAAATTGATGAAATTTGGAGGGCTTATTTTCCTCACTCATATCTTGAAACTGACCGAAGGATTTCTAAAAATATTTATTGCATTTTTTTTAGCACTCAATAATATTTTAAAAATCGGTTTTTATAGTAAAACTTTTTTCTTCAACATAATTCAAAATTGATGCAACAATTTAAAAGATTCCTTGGTTCGAGACGTATCGACTGACCTATAATATTGATACATTTTATTGAAGAGTAAGGAAGCTGTGGTAATGCATAATATTTGAAAACACGATTTTTTGTAGTAAAACTTTTTTCACTAACATAAATCAAAATTGATGCTGCAACGAATAAAGATTCCTTGATTCGAGATAAATCGATTGATCTATAATATTATTATTATTATTATTATTATCGACTAGCGATTCGAACTCGGAAGTTCATCGCCTCATCTACCCGAAACCGCCACGCATCTCTATCCTGTGCATCCTCCATCCAGTTTGAGTAATCATGTCCTAGTTCTTTTAGATCATCCCTTAAATTTTTCTCCCATCTGTTTCTCGGTCTGCCTAGAGGTCTCTTACCAATCGGTTTCCCTCTTAAAACTTGCGCCACTGTTCTTTCATTGCCCATTCTTGCTACATGCCCCGCCCATCTTAATTTACGCGCTTGCATTACTCTATTAATATTTGCTGACCCGTAGAGAGCGTGCAGCTCATCATTATGCAGTTTTCTCCATTCACCAGTCTCTTCGTCCCTCTTTGGACCATAGATTTTTCTAAGTACTTTATTTTCAAAAACTGTAAACCTATTCTCCTCTCCTTTCGTCAGCGCCCACGTTTCACACCCGTACATGACGACCGGCATTATTATTGTTTTGTAAATTCTTACTTTGATGTTTCTAGATAAAAATCGCGATTTTAGTAGTATGTTTGCTGCATAATAGCACCCATTGTGAGCGTGCAGCCGCGCGTTGATTTCCGTTTTAATATTATTGTTGCTAGTTATAATAGACCCGAGGTATTTAAATTCGTTAACCCTTTCGAATTTCATATTTCCGGCCATTAGATCCCCGCCTTCTTACTTTGTTCGGATCTGACGACGGTCATATATTTTGTCTTCGATTCGCTAACTTCCAAACCAATATCTTTGGCTTTTGTGATCAAGATTTCTGCATTTTTAGCTAGGGTTTCTTTATCATCCCCTAGTAAGTCGAGATCATCCGCATACCCAAGAATTTTTATTATCCCATTGAGGGTAGCACCGGTCGGATTCACTTGTACTTGTCTGACCACGTATTCTAAAACTAAGTTGAAAAGGACGCACGAAAGTCCATCGCCCTGTTTCATGCCATCGCGGATCGAAAACTCTCCAGATAAACTTCCGTTTGCACGTATCGTACCCCTACTGCCGCTTAAGCAAATTTCGATAAGTCTAACTAATTTTCTTGGTACACCCAAGAACTCTAGGATCCAGTACATTCGTGCGCGTATAATAGAGTCGTAAGCTTTTTTGAAATCGACAAATAGCTGATGCACTACTTCATTAAATTCCCATTTCTTTTCTAACAGTTGTGTGATTGTAAACATTTGATCGCTTGTAGATCGGTTTCGGCGGAATCCACACTGGTAATCCCCAACGATTTCCTCGGCAAAAGAAGTTAGTCTACTTAAGATTACATTGGACAGGATCTTATAACATGAAGGCACAAGTGAAATTCTCCGATAATTGTTACAGTTCGTTTTATCGCCTTTTTATCCAGTACATGATATATAATATTAATACACTTTATTGAAGATTAAGGAAGTTATGCTCATTTATAACATTTGAATCATCTGTTTCTAACAGAAAAACTTTTTTTTTTTGTAAAGAAATCATAAAGCTGGGAAAGGGATAGGGTGCGAAAGAACTTTTCCCTTCCCTTTTCCAGCTCAAAAAATTATCATTTCAAATACAAAATTTTATTTGTCTAATTTGTCTTTATATTTAACAATTTTTTGTATTATTTTGTAATTTTGTATTTTTTGTAAATTTCAACCTATTTTTAAATTGAGCAAAATGAAGACTTTGGTTTGTCTATTATTGCAAAAAATAACTTATGCTTCCTCTATGAGGAAGCAAATACATTTGCTAACGGGAAGCAAAGTGCTCGTGAAATGAACACCATATAATTATAAATACAAACAAAGTGGAAACACTCGAGATTAAATTCACAGCTAGTTTCTTTTGTTGTGTAATTGTCTCTAATGAGACAGACAGGACGCAATTTTGGAAATCTAATTTTGATTTGTGGATTTTTTCATGCTCTGATTACGGTTGCATAAAATTATTCATAAGAAAGTAGATTTTAATTCGATCGTAAATTAATTTTTAAATAGAGACACTAAACGAGATTCTTCCCATCTGCGGGGTTGCTTATAATACTTCTGAGAGTTCTTTTAATTAAAGGCAAACAAAAATTTGTTACATTAATTTATCGAAAGAATCCCTTTTTATTTAATTATTGTTGCTAAGCATGTTTTTAAAATATTAGCAATTTTGAAAAATGTGTATTTTTATTATTTCTTTTCCTATTTGGAAAATGTAATAATCTGAATAGATTGGTTCAGAATCGACCAATAACATCAGATCTTGAAATTAATATGACATCTTGGTACTTATCCAATAATAAGGTTGCCAGAAAGATGTGCATATTAAATTAAAATGTCAGCCTGATGCTTATCAATATACTTGTCAGTCAGCCCCGGCATTTTTCCTATTGGCTGACAGAAAGGCTGCGTCTTGCGATACCTCGTTTTTTCACCATGGTATAAGAGAAAGTTTTGGTAGGCTAATTTGAAAATTTGTTAACCATCGGAAAGAAAACATCGATGTTTAAATCGATGGATCGAAAGTAAAACATCGATGCAAAAACATCGATGATCGCAAGGAAAACATCGATAGTTCGAATGTTTCCGCATCGATGTTACAACACTAGGATCAACGTGAGATCTCTCTGTCTCTTCCCATGGATCAGGGCGAGAATTTCCCCGGCTTCTTCCATGGTCTGCGCCCGCGTACTAGCTATAACACCACATCCTGCCTTCCCCCTTACTTCCGTCACTCTGTGGCCAATTTTTTCGCTCATGGCGCCTTCGAGGTAACCGAATGTCATTTCCAGCCCATCCACCTGCAGCCGGAGCTTGAGCCGAGCACCTTTCGCATTTTGAACACCCTCTCGGATTTCAAGAAACATATTCTTCTTTGTTGCACAATAGTCATCCATCTTGTTAATTACATCCTACAGATTTTTCAGCTCCCTCTTGTGTAGCTCCATCGCTTTCTGGAAATCGGCTTTCGTCCTCTTCGTAAGTAACTTGTCCCACAGCGTAACGTCCAATGGACCTCCTAGCTCCTCACACACACACTTCTGTTTTGGTTTTGTTTGTTTTTCTCCATGTTGTTTCCAAGAGTAGCTAGGGAAATATTGGTCCACCCGCAGAGCCAAGCATGTGGGGGTAAGGTCTCAATACTGTAGGAGGCGATCTTGTATTCTAGATACACCATGAGGAACACCACACCCTGGTGCCATTCAGCTTTCAGCACGCTTGTTAACGGCTTGTCTTGGGCGGTATTCCTTCGGGACTACTCCTGGACTATTGTCCGCGACTGCTTATTGAGTTGTGCAATCGTATTCAGCAGAAATCCTCGGTTTAAGGCCCGCCTATCCACAACCCAGAGAGGTGCCCGGTAGCCTGGTGTAAGGCGGCGAGCTCCTCCACAAGTTGCTTACTTAATACTTGAATAGCCCTTTTTGTAAAGTATGACAACCCATGTAGGACCTCCAGAAAGATTTTTCTATTATAATTTACATTAATTTTGTAATTATCAAATCAATTAGTCATCTTTACAATTTTACACAAATTTTGTTTATCTGCAGAAAAATAATTTTGTACATACATTCGAATTTGTAGCCGTTAAAGGTTCCAATTAGTGTTTCAAAATTATAATGTATATAGATTTATAGCATATTACAGTTATTATATTGTTCGCTTGTCAAAATTTCAAAGTTTTATTGTTTCTGTTAACAGAAAATAATTATAATCCATTCGTTTAAAAAATGTGTATTCTATACATTTTAAATCCCATCGGGTTTCCTTTTTTTTGTACTATTCTATTATTTTTATTAACTTAATCACTTTTTATTAAATTATATAAACTCAAGTTTTATTCAATTTACTCATGAACAAGAAACTACATTTTACATGCCTTTTATTACTATTTTTTAGTTCCCTTCCATAATACATTTGAATGTGTCCCCTTATATCACTAAAAACCCCCTGCAGCATGGCGGCTTTGGCCTTCAAGTAGGCACACGAGTTTACCATTGACACTTGTATCCAGTGCATTATTGTATATTTCAGTGCACAGTCCTCACATACATATCAGTGATTAGAGTAGGGGGTTCAGTGCTGCAGACACAAAGTGTCTCGAAAGGTACTTTAGGGGGACTGGGTTCAAAATTAAATCAAATGAAAAATGAAATAATTAATATATTAATAAATTAATTAATTACCTAATAATTTTTTATGCGTGACAACTCAGCGAAATGCTCAATTTTAAGGAGCTTATTAAAATAGAGAATTTTCAGGCCTGTTTTAAAATTTAAATATTTAATGCTATGAAATACAAAAAAAAAAGGAAATACTCTCAGGTCTATTGTAATAAACCAATAATAAATGTATGCTATTTTATAAATATTGCACATTAATTATTTCGACAATTTTACAAAATATTGGCTTACAAAAATATTGTTGAAATTATTGTAACTCAAGATCGTTCAACGCACCTATTGAAAGTTACGGCGCATGTGCAACATTAATATTAAAAAATTCCTTTCTAACTTAGCCACCACAAAGCACCAACCAAAACGTCTCTGCGGTACAGGACCCCCGAATCTACGTCACTAGAGCACGCGACAGGAACCACCACCACGACTCTCTAGTAGTGAGTAGAGGGCAGTGGAGGTGGAAAACACATCTGCGCTTTAAGCAGTTTTGAGGAAAATTCCTGGAATTGCTCCCCTCTCGACAGGCCTGGTATAGACCAACCAAAAATAATATAGTCGAAAAAAATGTATTAATTAAAAAATTATGCAGCTACACTAGCGTCTGATTTTTAAGTTTATGTTGCTTCCGAACAATCTTGAAAACGAATTTTTCTATTTGTGAAATATTTGGGACGTGATCTACTTACAAAAAACCTCCACAGTGGGACTCCGATACCGTGAAAGTTTTGAATTCGAATGGACTCTCTCTCTCTCTCTCCCTTTCCTCATAACTACGTATGCATGCAAAGTTAAAATTCAATTAGATATGTAAAAATGTGACAAATCACAATATAAGAAACACGGTTGGGAAGTGGGGAACTCAAATTAGAAGTCTACTATCTAAGACCTTTTCATATATACCCATATTGTTAGGGTTTACTACCAGTATTAAATAAGAGGGGGGGGGGGGGGTTCAAGGAAAGGAAGATGGTGGCCAACTCAAATTTGAAAGAATTTTTTATCGCATACATACATACGTAGATGCACACATAACCACAAAGCAAGTCACAGAAAAGCTTCTCAAATAGAAATTAAATTCTGAATACACTTATAGTAAGATATTATTTGTTACGAAGATATTAATAAAATAAAGTTTATTCACATTCCTTTGATGCTTTTGTAGGTACTCCAGTCATAGATACTATATATGTAGATGTGGCATCTCACTAGCGAACCTATATTAAGTTCCAAGAACTAAAAAAATTCCGTTGGTTAAAAAGAGACGGAGATATCTTTGTCTCTTTTTAATCAATGGCATTCTTTTAGTTCTTGGAACGTATTACTGGTTCGCTATTATTGCGCTGCATCCAGGCTTTAACGTAGAGGAAAGATAGAAATAAAGGCGGCTATGCAGCGGAAAGCTTGATGCACGGCGAGGGGAGCGAGACACCAGGGGAAGGTTTAGTTAGGTCAAGTTTCTCATCCGTTCAAGAGAGTGTACCGTGTACATAAGTTGAAGAAGGAAGAGCTTCGGTAGATTCATTGAGTGCAAAAAAGATTATACCCTTATACCTGCACTTCGCAAATTATATTGTGGCTATTTAGTTTCTTTCAATATGTTCCTGGGTGGGAATATTCACCGAAACGTTTTTCATTTGAAACTTTTATCGAAATTCATCATTTTTAAGTATAGGGGAGCGGCGGCAAATGCGGCGCGGCGGCTAATGTGGCGCGTTCGAGTTTTCGAATATTAACGCACTTTCTGCTTGTGGAGATAGTTTCATTACATGTATATATGTTTTCAAACTTACATTATTTAAAAATTGTGATAATTAAATTAATTGCCTGATTTTTATGACGAAAAGTTAGTTTTCGTTGTTTCGCTTGTATTGTCAGAGTAGCTAAAAACAAGTAAAAAATTACAGAAGTTTCGTGTAAACTTATAAAATTTTTTTGGAAATATACTGTTCCGAGTTTCTTGAATGCTTTAAAGTTTAACATTTTGAGTAAAAATAATAAACTTTTATGTACAAAATCTTTATTAAATACTATTCACATGCGACTAACATGGCGCATCCAGGACTAAAATCGGCAGGTAACTTGGCGCACAAGTTTGTGGTTTGTTTTGATCCGAGAATTTTGTAGTAACAAAGTGCCGGTTTTAGTTAGAAGGTAACAAATATTTACTCAAAGTAATAA
Organism: Andricus curvator; assembly: GCA_932195095.1. NCBI lineage: Eukaryota > Metazoa > Arthropoda > Insecta > Hymenoptera > Cynipidae > Andricus > Andricus curvator. The sequence goes on along the minus strand of CAKNYM010051374.1, from coordinate 915 downwards.
TATTCCGTTTCTAATATGTATAAAAAAAGTTCTATTCCAATAATTATCGTGTATTTTAGAGTAATTTTAGAATAATTGTATTTTGAAATCGTTTTACCAGTTTTCGGGTTAGGTTTGTTCTGACAGAATAAATATTTAGAAGGTTTAGAGTAATGATATTATTTGAATGTTGAATCATTGTAAGTGTTTTGGAAAAGAATAACATTTACTTATTATTAATATAATTTTGATTTATTGTTTATAAAACGTTTGTAAGCTTATCTTGAAATACAAAATTTGTAGCACTCCTGAAATTATTGTGAGACAATCTGCACTGTTAAAAAAAAAATTTTCTTCAAATTTCGGCAGACATAATCCCTCAAATATGTTAATAATATTAAACGTAAATATATTTATCTTAGTTTTATTAAATTTCACTAATTTTTCTTCATAATTTGTTTTTTATTCAATAATTGTGAATTGAAATCGAAACGCGCCACATTACCAAACAAGGTAGGACAACTTGGCGCAGATGCACTTTTTGGAAAACACATTAATTAACTCTTTTAATGAACTTCAATTAAATTATCTCCATGCATAGAGCATTGGTAAGATATTAGCCTAAACAAAATATATTTTATTGCAATATTTTACTTTATATTTGAATTTTAATCGTGAATTTTCCTTTATGTGCGCCGCATTCGCCGCCGCTCCCCTATAATTACTATAAAAAAAAATTTTTCAAAGAAATATACCTGGTAACTTAATTGTTTGGTGTTTAATTTTGTTATTAAAGATTTATAATTCTTAATTGCCTCTAATTTTTATTTAAAAATGTGGGAGTTCTGTATTTTGCTGAATCATTGGCCTATGGCCATGTTATATATATATATATATATATATATATATATATATATATATATAAATAATATATAT
>CAKNYM010051373.1:16601-49696 GCA_932195095.1 Andricus curvator | reverse complement strand
GACGGTCGGTAATACGCGACGTCATAATGTACTACATGCCCTTAAGAAAATTATATTTATACCTATAACCTCAAAAATAAATAACTTAAGGAATAAATAGTTATTCCAAATTTTTATTCTGTATTAAAAATTATGTTTTGCCTTAAATTATAATTTGGTTTTAATGGTGTTGTGGAAATGAGTTTTATTAAAAAATGTGCAGGATTTTCTAAAAAACAACTGCATGAATTTCTGACCTTTCTTAATTTTATTTTTTGAGTGTATTTGAATTCTATTCATGTTTAGGAATAATCATTTGAAAGGCAAGTCTTCATATAGTATTTTACTAACTAATGAAGATATTTTTATAATGTCATTCCTGAAATCTATTCTCTAAGGTCAAACATGGTACAAAAATGTCGTAAAATTTAAAGAATGACCAACTATTTCCCATAATTTTTCAAATAAAAATCTATGTGCATCATATTCAAATAAAATTTAGGAATATTTATAAAAAATATTAAAATTTTTCATTTTTAAAATTAATGTATACAGAGTACAGTTTTTATTTAAAATTCTACGACGGTTTTTTTACCATGTTTGAACCTATGAGGGCATAATCAAAGAAAAATATTCTGAAAACATGTTCATTAGTTATTAAAATACTACAAAGACTTACCTTTAAAATTGTTTTGTCCGTAAAAAATCATGAGATATTTATTTATAACATAAATTTTGTTAAATTTATTTTACAATATTATTCACAATTAATTTCCAATTACAATTATTTCACAATTAAAATAAAAGTGTAAAAAATAAATTTTTCAATGTTGAGATAAATATATTAAAACATTGAAGGTTTTATATAGTTTTGGTATTATTAGGAAAGCATATGAGGTCAAGTTAATAATTTTTCGGTTTTTTCTCTTAAAATCCACTAAATTGTGATTATAGCCTAAAATAGCATGAAAAGCAAGGTAATTATCAGAGTTAAGTACATATTAAAAATGTTGATTAATTCAATAAATTGAAAATAATTATTATTTATTATCATTCTAACTTTGCAATATTTAAAATCGATTGAAAAATAAAACGTAAATAATAAAAAATGAAACCACTTGGAAGTGATAGATATTATTAACCTAACCTTAAAATCCCATATGCATTCCTGTAAGACATAATCATCAAATATTTCAAGACTTCATTACATGTATTTGAAGTCTTTCGTTTAGGTGTGAATTTTTGAAAACAAAAATCAACCCAAACCTCCTAATAGCCAACAAGCTGGTCTACACAGCATGTAACAGAGCCGACTCACCGACACGCTACGTTTGCATCAGGGGGGTGACACGATTTTCGCTTTTGCATTAGAGGCGCGTGTCAGTTTTGTGAAGAGCGGCGAGTCGTGAAGCATTGGCGCCACCTCCACGACGCCCGGTCTGCCCGTTGTCTGTTATGATTTTGCATACACAAACTCGTGAAATGTCATAACTTTATCGTCTATTTGCCATATTTTATTTATTTACGGATACATGTGTTATAACAATGGGGGGGGGGGCATCGACGTATAGCACCGAACTGTCTATCAGGGTACGACTCAACCCGCTCAAACGGAGTAAAACAGTGCATTTTTCCGTTCTAAAAAATGAGGTTGACCGTTGGCACCAAGCAATTAAGCATGACAAAAAGGATTTTTTCTATAATTCGCGAAAAAGTGCCAGTTTTTCCACCTGTTTTTGGTGTAAAAAGTGATCGATTTTTGGTCGATGACGTGGCGCATGCGCAGTGCCGACCTTTCCGGGCAACAGTGACAAAAGTGGACAGATGCAGTGGAAAAAGTAAATGGACAGTGATAAAAGTGAGGCACAGTGACAAAAGTAAATGTTATTTCGGGTGGGTTCGTGCTCCCTCGGGTGTACTCGTGCATCGTGCGCAGCCAACTTCATTCTATTTTCCGACTGTCGTCCCTAACCTAAAATCAATTTCCTGAAAAGTCTCGAGTTGTGTATTTTGTATGTACTTTTGTCACTTGGCAAAAGCAAAAAAACACCGTCAGTTTCTCCGAAAATACTGTGCTTGGTTTTTTTCACGAAAAATCGGAAATTTTGAAGCCCTCAACTTTATGGGTCAACTATTCAATTGTGAGAACCAGCTTATTATTACTGCCATATTATTGCCATGGTTTTGATAATTGCCATTGTCATTGTTGCGTCAATCGACAAAAAATCGCCTTCTTTTTACACAAAAAACAGGTAAACAAAAACTAGCACTTTTGCACAAATTATAGAAAAAGTATCGTGTCCCACACATTGAAAAAGCGACGATTTAAAACTCGTGTGATAGCCACCCTCGCTCCGCTCGGGTAGCTAACTTCACACTCGTTTTAAATCTCTCGCTTTTTCAACTTGTAGCACAATATACTATTATTGTTAAACCTGGAAATGTAGTTTGTGAAGATCACTTTTTAAAGGATCAAATAATTTGGAAAAAGAAAGTTTTAGCTCCGGATGGAACGGTTATGGCGATAGGTATGAGGATTTGTTTACACCGATGTTCTTTAACCTAAAATAATTGAATGGCTCTGACGGTTTCATGACTACATTGATTTTTAAATTTTGATATATTTTTCTTCTTGTAAAACTTGTAGATTATTGTAATAGTGTGTAACATTATATTTTTATTAGTTTTTGAAATTTTAAAAATATTTTAAAACCCTTACTATCTTTAAGAAAATTGTAAAAGTAACATTAATGACAGTTTTGAATTATCGCCGAGTTTCGACATTTATTACTTTAATAGGAACGTAAGTTCTATTATTTCGGTCTTGCGATCAATTTGAATAAAAAAGACTTTATTAGGTATAATATAAGCCTTCATCGGGTATAATTTGCCTGAGAATGACCAACAGATTGAGGTCGACACGTTGCGAGAATGAAACTTTTTATAATTAAAGTATTGACTCGGAATACTCCTAGTCTTTTTTATTCAAATTGATCGTAAGACCGAAATAATAGAACTTACGTTCCTATTAAGGTAACAATTGAATTGATCAAAGGAAGATTTCACTTCTTAAAAATTGTTTTAAGAAGTTGTTTATTTTTATCATTTCGAAATTTATGTACGATTACATTAATTTATTAATAAATTCAAGTACTAAAGTAAATTACAATTGTAAAATAATGATTTTCTTGCAGTCAGAATAGTACAAGAAACCTAACTCAAAAAAAAACGATAATTTTATGAAAAAGAAAGTCGCGACATTTTGTAAAACTAGCTTTGTTCAATTGTATATAATAAATTATTATGTTCTGTCTGCATAATAATTACTATACTTTAGTCGCAGTATATTCGTAAATAATTTAAATAATTATATTTATTTAAATAAATTAACCTGGCATTTATTACTCCTATATACCATCCTACTGTCTTTACCCCATATTTAATTTATATCTCCATCTTTTCATTCAATTTTTAAATAAATAAATGACTAAATGTACGTTAAAGTTAATAACTTTATTACTGATAATCTTTTAGCCATTTCACGATCAATACAATATACTGAATATTAAAAATTATGATTTTTAAATTTGCTTGTATATTTTTATTATAATGTAATAATAGATTAGGATCATTCGAGTAATTAAAAAATAGACCAAAATTTTTATATATTATCATTTCAGAACATTTAGTTTATTTGTTTTAAACGGTAAATACGTAATCTTTATATTTTACCATTCCACTCTACTTGAAAATTAAAAACCGACATTTCCAGTGTATGTAAGGTCTATTTTTTAATCCTAGGTATTTTTTAAATTCTAGAAACAGTTAATCCTTGCCTAATTCAAGCTAAAAGTATTTAAATTATTCACAAACATCCAAAATATTATAAAAACTGCGAAAAATACAAAATCTCCCATGATTCTAATCAGCTTTCGTTCAAATATAGGGCGTGGCGCTAGTGGCGCCAGTGTTTCATTTTCTGCCGTCCTTCACAAAACTGACACAGCGCATTTGTATGGCGAGTCACCCCCCTGGTTTGCATGTGTCGCTCCCAGATGGGAAAGTGGTGGGGGCCGAAAATTCCTATGTTCTGGATGGGTTGGGACTGTGGGTAAAAGCGGCTTGAGTTCAGACTGGGAGCCAAAGCGGGTTGAAGTCCAAAACCGTTTTTCCCCGCGGAATAATTTCAGTTCGCTTCTACTCTGACGCTCAATCATTCCGTTTCCACTCCCATACTTTTTTCAAGTCTTCTTTGCGTTGACACGAAAACTGAAACCGCTTCTCTTCTGCAACTCATTTTGCACCGCTTTTACTCTCAGCCCGTCAATTGGTCCTTGTAGGAGGAAACATCCCAGTGGGCACAAAGTTTGACGACGTCTTTACGACATCGTTACGAGATCCTTGCGACGACTTTAAGACATCCTATGTCCACGTCGTTAAGATGTCTTAACGCTGTCGAAAAGACATCGTCAGATCGTACGACGTCTTTACGATATCGTAAAGACATCTTAAAGACATGGACATAGGATGTCTCAAAGTTGTCGTAAGGATGTCGTAACGATGTCGTAAAGACGTCGCCAAATTTTGTGCCCACTGGGATGTCATATGTAATACATGGGCTAAAAATCAAGCTTGAGGAAGCGCCTCAAGGGTTTCCTACGAAACCCTAACAAATTAGGCTCCGTTCAAGTGTGACGCCCATGTTAAACTTACATGCAATTTACTATATACTTACATACAAGTTACATCTTATATTGGAATGTTACTATCCAGACGGATCATTATATCCGAGCCAATCGACCCGACATCGTGATGCGTGAGAAAAAAAGGTGGAAGTGTCTACATCATCGACATTGCTTGTCCACTTATCCGGAATTTGCAGGCAACCTATACGACCAAGATCCATAAGTATAGCGAGCTAAGGCATAAAGTAAAGACAATATGTAGGAATATGAAACATGCATCTATTCATCCTATTGTGATTTCGGCAACAGGCAATGTGCGCGCAAGATGCACTGAACATCTTGAATATTTAGGAGTCAATTCGAAGTCATCCGAATCATTCCGGAATCTGTTCCGAACCAATCCGAGTTAATTCAAACCAATCCGAAAAAATTTCTACATTTCGTTCGATCCAAATCGGTTAAAAATTAATCCGACTCAATCCGGTTCAATCCAAACTTCCAGTCCGAATAAATGCGATCCAAATTTTCAATCCGAATGAATCCGAACACGGATTGACCTAAAACGATTTTCAATCCGAATGAATCCAATTTAATCCGAACTCGGATTCATTCGTATTGAAAATTCAGTGTATATCAATCCGAGTTCAGATTGATTCGGATTCATTTGGATTAAAACTTTGATTCGGATTGGTTCGTTTTGGAGTTCGGATTGAACCGGATTGAGTCGGATTAATTCTTAAACGATTTGGGTCAAACGAAATGTAGAACTTTCTTCGGATTGGTTCGAATTAACTCGGATTGGTTCGGATACAGATTCCGGAATAATTCGGATTGGTTCGGAAGGAATTCCTATCCGATACTTTCGCCAGGGAAAGCATCCAGAGGCGACTATTGTCACCTTCAATGCTCACGACCGCTGTGTAAGGAATAAGGATAACAGCGGTAAAAGACGAGCACCAATCTACACCATGGTCCTAATTTTGTACCTACTACAACTTCATCGCAAAAGATTTCAAATATCGCATTAAATTAATTTATTACATCCTCATATCTTGAGGCACTTAGTCCGTGGCTTATGATGAAAAACCGGGTTCACCCGAGAAAAGTTTAAAATAAAATAATATTCCTTATGGCTCCATGTACAGAGCAACTGTGGACATGTTATTCCCTCTACCTAATGGTTTTAACTTTATACCTTCACTTCTTTCCTCAAAGCAAACGTAATATAATTAAATACATAGATGCACACATTTGAGGATGCCATTACAACATCTTTACGACGTCGCAATATCTATTATGTCCGTGTCTTAAAGATGTATTTAAGATATCACGCGATGAGCAAGAGACGTCTTTAGAATATGGACACATATTGACTTAACGACGTCGTAAAGATAACGTAAAGACGGACTTACATTCTGTGCCCACTGGATAGAAGTAAATAATAACACAGCCACACAAAAAAAAAGCTTTCTTCGGGTCTGGAGGTCAGACCATGTTTACTATATGTTTTCGAGGTCGCTGAATCCGAATCGGAGGTCTATAGAACCCCAGCACGTCAGGGTTCTGACATAACCTCGAAAAACCTCATGAAAAAGCTTTTTTCGGGTCTGGAGGTTAGACCATGTTTACTATATGTTTTTGGGGTCGCTGAATCCAAATCCGAGGTCCAAAAAACCCCAGCACGTCAGAGTTCTGACACAACCTCAAAAAACCTCATAAAAAATATTTTTTTGGGTCCGGAGGTCAGACCATGTTCACTACATGTTTTTGGGGTCGCTGAATCTGAATCAGAGGTCCAAAAACCCCCAGCACGTCAGGGGTCTGACACAACCTCAAAAACCCTCATAAAAAATTGTTTTCGGGTCTGGAGGTCAGACCATGTTTACTATATGTTTTTGGGGTCGTTGAATGCGAATCCGTAGTCTAAAAAACTCCAGAACGTCAGGGCTTTGATTTTCAAAGAAACTCGTGAAATTTATTCATCCGACTTATGTGTGTCTGCATCCAGGGCACCTCTTCGTGGTGACGGCGGGCAACGGAGTGAGCCTGTGATCCGGTTAAGGCTTTAATGTGTGAATTAAGGCTTTGATCCCGTCATGGCAGGCGCACGCAAGCGTTTTACGATGCAGAGAGTCGGATCCTCAGGATTCGGATTCAGCGACCCAAAAAACACATAATAAACATGGTCTGACCTCCAGACCCGAAAAAAGATGTATTATTAGGGTTTTTGGGTTATGTCAGAACCCTGACGTGCTGGGGTTTTTCGAACCTCGGATTCGGATTCAGCGACTCCAAAAACATATAGTAAACATGGTCTGCTCTCCAGACCCGGAAAGAAGATTTTCTATAAGGTTTTTTTGAGGTTATGTCAGATCTCTGACGTGCTAGGGTTTTTTGGACCTCGGATTCGGATGCAGCGACCCCAAATACATAAAGTAAACATGGTCTGATTTACAGACCCAACAAAAATTTTTTATGAGGGTTTTTGAGGTTATGTCAGAACCCTGATTTGCTGGGGTTCTTCGAACCTCGGATTCGGATTCAGCGACTCCAAAAACATATATTAAACATGGGCTGCCTTCCAGACCCGAAAAGAAGATTTGTTATAAGGTTTTTTTTTAGGTTATGTCAGATCCCTGACGTGCTGGGTTTTTTTGGACCTCGGATTCGGATGCAGCGACCGCAGAAAAATATAGTAAACATGGTCTGACCTCCAGACCCGAAAAAAGATTTATTTTTGTGTGGCTGTGTAATTATGCACAAGGCCGCAGCCAGAAAAAAGTTCGGGGGGGGGGGGGATATGCAGCAGGAAAAAATCGGTGGGGGGGGGGGTATACGGCGGCACACATGAGAGTATATGCATATTATGTATAACGTTTCAAGGGTTTGCCCCCCCCCCCCTGGCTACGGCTTTGATATGCAAGTTTTTGGATGAGAGGAGCTGCGGGGGGATGTGCCGTGGTTACTCCTGCATGACAAAACAGAAGCATAGCGATAAAGCGCAGTACCCTAACGGTTTAGCTGGATAACTGTGCCACGTTGCGCAACATTGCGACACGGCCCTGATGTTTACGTTCAGAGACGCTTAATTTAAGTTGAAAGTCAGAACCATAACCGTACCTAAATTCAAATTCGAGTGTATTATATATTCTTATATTTTCTTATATTCTCTTATATATTATGATACCTTTCTGTAATTTTAATTATTCAGTACGTTTTACTATAAAATAAGTACATATGCTCTTTCTAAAATTTTATATTTAATTTTGAATAATTTAATAATTTAGACGAAAGGAAACACAAAGTTGTTAGTCTTGTAACATTTTCATATTGGGATAATTATTTATTGATACAGATATTATATTTATAATATTATATGACCAGTTTTGTATATTGTTAGAAAATGTTTGAAAACTAAATTATATTTTCTTTTTCACTGATTGAGAAATACTTGAAGTTTATTAGTAGTAATTTTACATTTTGACGAGACGAGGTGTGTCATCGCTACAGCCGCACCTTAGATTCTCTACAGACTGGATTGCGTCCTTTGACGTAGGCAGCACTAATCATAAATGGTGTGAGCGATCTCTTCGTTTCAACTATCCGTGAAAGGAGGGGATATTTATGTAAAATATAATCATTATTTAGTATTCCAGTTTATTTCTGAGTATTAACGGTGTCGGTGCTCGCACTCGTCAGTGATATAAAATTTTTAATTGTTTGTATCTCTTTCTGACAATTAATTAAAAATAACAGAAATGCACAATCTGGCCTCACAACAACTTTTCACAATCAGTTATTACTTGTAAGATACTTTTGAAAAATATAGCCATGGTGGGCATATGATGAGTTTATGTAATACATTAAGCTAATTTTTTACTTAGAAAAATCCGTTTGCATACGCAAGAGATGCAAAAATGCTATTTCTTTAATATTAAGAAAATATTTCTTCTGCACAGATTTGAAATTCTTTGATGAGTGTAAGTTTATGTACATAGACGGCAAAATATAATATTTAATAATGGTAAAGGATTTAAACAAAAAAGGCGCAAAGCCAATAAACAAGGTAAGAAGCTTTGAAAACATTAGAATTATGAAAAAATTGATAAAGTATTTTACATTTTTAAATTTTTATGGATTCATAGAAGCATATTTAAAGTATAATGCCTTCAAAACAGTATATTTTTACGAAAAGTTTATGACGAAAGAGCAGACTAGAGACTATTGGTCTGCCCAAGGGCCTTAATAGATATAAAAAGTGTTTATAACTTCATAAATTGTTTATAAGTTTTCAAATTATGACCTTTTTTAATTACTAAATACCATTTCACTAATAAATCACAACAACTTCAGCACAAAATAATTTTTGTCTACAACAAATTATACACTGGAGTATTGGTTTAAATGAACTGATTATAAAAATTAAATTAAATATTGGGTTTATTTCAAACTCTTATTTTCCATACATTTCCAAATTTAAAAAAATACTATCATTTGCTATAGTTCTACAATATTGTTAATTATTATTTGTTAAACAATATTTTTTTATACTAATCTTTTACATCTGGAAGATTGGGAAAAAACAATCGACATCCTCCTCCTTCAACGAATATACCCACATTTTTTCAGATTTTTTCGATGACCATAGGTATGAAAAAGATTATTTTTTATAACAATTTCTTATTGAAAATTTAAAAAATATTGTTTAAATCAGGGATTCGATTTCTGTAAGTTCAATATAATTTACATCAAAACTATGCTAAGTATGAAAAATAAAAAAATAAAATAATGCAGCTATAGAGGCACAGTGTCAAAATTGTGTTTATTCAAAGTTTTATGTCGAAAGAAACAAAAAGGAACGTAACGAAAGTTTCGTTACGTTTCTTTTCGTTCTTTTCTGTATAAAATATAATAGGGTTGTTTCCAAAGTCAGATATCACTTTTCCAACGAATGGATCTTATAGTTTATAAAATTCTAATTTTGAAAACGCACATAACATATTTTTTACGTATTGTTTACTATTTTTAATTTAATGCTGAAATATCAATTTTCTATCACGATGTCGATTGGAGGGCCCCTCTGACGTCAAAGGGGTCGGATTTTCCACCAATCATAGCTTATGTGTCAGTGATTCTCAAATATCTTTTTCTGTGTCGATGCCCAGTGGGCACAAAATTTAGCGATGTCCTTACGACACCGTTACGACATCTTTATGACAACTTTACGACATCCTATGCCTATGTCCTTGAGATTTCTTTACGATATCGTAAAGACGTCGCACGATCTGACGATGTCTTTTCGACATCGTAAAGAAAACTCAACGACATGGACATAGGATGTCTTAAAGTCGTCGTCAAGATCTCGTAACGATGTCGTCAAATTTTGTGCCCACTGGGTGTTTTGTTTTGGTTATCTGCACGTCGAAAATAGAAGTCGCCAAATATTGTTAAAAAATGTCAAAGGAGGGTTTCGTAAAAGCTAATAGCGGAAATCTATCGAAAATAGATATATTTATGGTATCGGAGTATTTTAAAAGTAATTGTGACTTCGTAAGTGCAAAAATACGAGGAGTGAAAATGAAACGGTTAGGTGGCCTAACCTCTTTATCATAAGTTTCGTTAGTTTCCATCAAAGCCACATCGTCACATTGATAATAATGAGAACCTCTGAGTCACGTGACACCCACGTGACACCAACTTGAATAGGTGTTTTCCCGCCTTCAATTTTTAATAATTTTACATTCTCATTCTAATGAGAAGGTATTGGTTTTATGTAAAATTTGACATAGTCGGTTTTCATCAAATCTCCACGTTTTGAGGCCCCCTGAGCTAGAAAAAACGATTTTTACGAAGGTGTCTGTCTGTCTGTAGTCTGTCTGTCTGTCTGTAGCCACGATAACTTTCGAAAAAATGATCAGATTTGATTGAGCTTTGGCACACTTTTTTATGGCCGAAAAATAGAGAACGAGTTCGTTAACCAGCTATTTTGGATGAAAATCCAAAAAGTGAGCACATTTTGAAAATTTTTGAGACCACTTTTTTTGAAGATTTGAAAATTCTATGTACGGTTATTAGTAGTACGCAAAATGACGAACAAAATATTCTTATGACTTTTCGTGATAAAAAAAAAATTACTGGAGTTATAGCATTTTCAAAATTCCAAAAAACAAACGAAAATGAACATTTTAAGCCGAAAAACGCAAGATATGAAAAAAAGTCAAGAGGAGAAAAACGTTGATTCCTGAACACCCTATAATATTTTCATAATAACTTTTTGAATTTTTTGAAAAATAAAAAATTCAAATTTTGATCGTACAAAAAATTAATGAAAAATCAAAAAAGCCATTTTGCTGTCAAACTATGCAAGATACCAGAAAAGATCATCTCACCAAAATTGTGCACCTAAAAAAGATCTACAAATTTCTTATCATTCACTTTTTGATATGACGCGTAGTTTTTGTTTTATTCGTAAAAAACAGCATTGAAAATAGAAAAATCAAATTTTCAGACGAATATTACCAGCTACGAAAAAATGACCGAAACAAAATTTGTTCATCCAAGGAAGAGGTACAAATTTATTGTGACTCACGTTTCGATAGGATGCGTGGTTTTTTTTTATTCGTGAAAATAACATTGACAGTAAAAAAAATCAAATTTTTGAAAAAACAATGCAAGGTACGAAAACATATAAATGAACACAAATTGTGCATTCAAAAAAGACTTACAAACCCGTAATCAATTTTTGTGGTAAGAATATATTGAAAATGAAAAAATTAACTTTTTTGATAAACGGCACAAGCTAAAATAAAATGTTAACTAATAAAATTTGTCGCCTGAATTATATCATTACTTTTCATTTGAAATCAAATACAAATTTAGTAATTTGTATATGAAGAACATATAACACGAAGCACAAAGTGCGCGCTCAGTATGTATTTACCAAATCGCACGCCGTAAGTGCGCTCAAACTTTTTTGTTTCTATCATACGGTTCAAATGATTTTCAAATCAAATATCGAGCGCAAAGCGCGAGTGTCTGGATGAGAATGTGTTCCTTAAGGTCGATAGAACCTTGAGTAAATAAAGTTCCTTTTCAGTATAAAATAAAAACAAATTTAACAATCACTTAATATGTAGAGGTTTTGATAATTTTATAATATTTGCAAACAAACTTTTTCTTTTCATCGAAGTCGAACACGAAGTTCAAAAATGTAGAGGAGCCGAGCGTAAAGCGCGATGTAAATACGCCCGAGCGCGTAGCGCGAGGTGAATACATAATCGAGCGCGAAGCGCGAGATAAATATATGATCGAGCGCGAAGCGCGAGATCCAACAGTCGCGCGCCCTAGGCGCGCTCAAACTTGCGAGCGAAGCGAGCCGCGCGCGAAGCGCGCCATGAGAATGTGCCCGCAAAGCGGGCAGATTTTTTTTCTATTGAACGACTCAACAGAAAAAAATCTGCCCGCCTCGCGGGCACATTCTCTTCGCGCGCGGCTCGCTCCGCTCGCAAGTTTGAGCGCGCCTACGGCGCGTGACTGTTGGATCTCGCGCTTCGCGCTCGATCATATATTTATCTCGCGCTTCGCGCTCGATTATGTATTCACCTCGCGCTACGCGCTCGGGCGTATTTACATCGCGCTTTACGCTCGGCTCCTCTACATTTTTGAACTTCGTGTTCGACTTCGATGAAAAGAAAAAGTTTGTTTGCAAATATTATAAAATTATCAAAACCTCTACATATTAAGTGATTGTTAAATTTGTTTTTATTTTAGACTGAAAAGGAACTTTATTTACTCAAGGTTCTATCGACCTTAAGGAACACATTCTCATCCAGACACTCGCGCTTTGCGCTCGATATTTGATTTGAAAATCATTTGAACCGTATGATAGAAACAAAAAAGTTTGAGCGCACTTACGGCGTGCGATTTGGTAAATACACTGAGCGCGCACTTTGTGCTTCGTGTTATATGTTCTTCATATACAAATTACTAAATTTGTATTTGATTTCAAATGAAAAGTAATGATATAATTTAGGCGACAAATTTTATTAGTTAACATTTTATTTTAGCTTGTGCCGTTTATCAAAAAAGTTAATTTTTTCATTTTGAATATATTGTTACCACAAAAATTGATTACGGGTTTGTAAGTCTTTTTTGAATGCACAATTTTTGTTCATTTATATGTTTTCGTACCTTGCATTGCTTTTCAAAAATTTGATTTTTTTTACTGTCAATGTTATTTTCACGAATAAAACAAAAACCACGCATCCTATCGAAACATGAGTCACAATAAATTTGTACCTCTTCCTTGTATGAACAAATTTTGTTTCGGTCATTTTTTCGTAGCTGGTAATATTCGTCTGAAAATTTGATTTTTCTATTTTCAATGCTGTTTTTTACGAATAAAACAAAAACTACGCGTCATATCAAAAAGTGAATGATAAGAAATTTGTAGATCTTTTTTAGGTGCACAATTTTGGTGAGATGATCTTTTCTGGTATCTTGCATAGTTTGACAGCAAAATGGCTTTTTTGATTTTTCATTAATTTTTTGTGCGATCAAAATTTGAATTTTTTATTTTTCAAAAAATTCCTCTTGACTTTTTTCCATATCGTGCGTTTTTCGGCTTAAAATGTTCATTTTCGTTTGTTTTTTGGAATTTTGAAAATGCTATAACTCCAGTATTTTTTTTATCACGAAAAGTCATAAGAATATTTTGTTCGTCATTTTGCGTACTACTAATAACCGTACATAGAATTTTCAAATCTTCAAAAAAAGTGGTCTCAAAAATTTTCAAAATGTGCTCACTTTTTGGATTTTCATCCAAAATAGCTGGTTAACGAACTCGTTCTCTATTTTTCGGCCATAAAGAAGTGTGCCAAAGCTCAATCAAATCTGATCATTTTTTCGAAAGTTATCGTGGCTACAGACAGACAGACAGACTACAGACAGACAGACACCTTGGTAAAAATCGTTTTTTCTAGCTCAGGGGGTCTCAAAACGTGGAGATTTGATGAAAACCGACTATGTCAAATTTTACATAAAACCAATACCTTCTCATTAGAATGAGAATGTAAACAATGTAGAACGCACCTTGAGTTTAGATTAAAATTATGTATCAAAAAATTATTTTATCTAAAATTGCGAAACAACCCTATTACCACATGATCTTGACATTATGTCTTCGTAGCCTCATTATCTTTTGATATTTTTTTAGACTGAGCTTAGTTTTTAGCCAAATTATTTTAAATTTGTCGAAATAATTGGAAAATATCCAAAAATTCCCCTTAATTTCGTTAGAATTCCTGGTTTAAATCTAAGAAGGAGTTTTCATTGAAGAAGAACTATCCCCTGGGTGATGCACAAAGTGAATTTTTCATATAATTTTTTTGCAAAAAATGTTGCTGTTTAAAAAAATTTGTCCCTCCTCCCCCCACTCCGCCATTTTTGGCTTCGGAATTAAAAAAAAATGTTCTTGAATACTTGCGACCTTTCACTATAAGGATCTAACAAGAGAAAACCAATCGGAATATTTTGAATAACAATGAAAATTCATTAAAACGCAGGCTTCACGTATAATTCGTTACCCTTAATTAATAAATTAATATCTCGTAAATTAGTATTCGGAAAGGATTCAAGTATGGGTTATTTAAAATAAGAATAAGGTGTGCATTGAAATGAATTATAATGATTTCGAAAATGGACAAAAATCACATTGTTTTTAATTCAAAGCGTTGTGAATTTGTTCGCTGTGTAATTATTTGGTAATGCTTTAATTTCAATTTGAGTTAAATGAAATTGTTTTGAATTAAAATGTTGAAATTTTTCACAAATGTTCGAGGCTAAAATTATTTGAGACGAAAGCGACAGAAAACGACATTGTTTTGAATTCAAATGTTTGAGAACTTGATTATATTTCAAATCATTTAAAATAATTGCAAAGCACACACTGTTAAAAAAATCTGGTCGAAATTTAATATACATGTGAGTAAAGTCATTTGCACATACCGTACATTAATTTTAATATACCATCATGTTGTAAAATTAATATACATGTATATTAAAGTCGGTAAAACAGAGTGCGTGAAAACAACAAGTTCTTTGATTCCTTCAGATCCTGTCAAATAATAAAAAATAAAGGAATAACCTTGAATTCGTCGACTTAATTCCTATACTTACAATTAAAGTGCAACGTACGGGTGGAATTTTTTCTAAAATTCGCTGTGAATGTTAGAATTTTAACGTGAGTACAGGTGCTTGGAGGTTAGGTTTCTCAATTACTTGTTTAATTGAACTTTTCTCTTAAAAACCAGTGTAACTTATATTTATCTAGGAGAAAATATTATGTTTGATTATTTATAATTTAAAATTGCTGCCAAAATTGTTTTTAATTTGTGTAAAGTGCAAATATCTGACTTTCCTGATAAATGATCAATAAGCGGTATATGAAATTTAATAAAATAGTCTCTTAAAGGCGATTTGGTATACCTAGATTTTAGATTTAATATACAAAAGTATATTAAATGTATATTAAAATTGCAAACATTTTTAACAGTGCACCTTCTTACCCGGCTGTATATTAGCCGAAAGCAAAAATCCAAGCAATCATGTTAAAAAATCGTTTCAATTTGCATTTTATTGGTAATTAACAATATACGCGCCGGTCTGATAGAGACTATAGGAAACTTCCCTATTGTGTTCAATTGCGAATCGTCATTTCAACTTTTCCAACTGACTGTAATTGGGCATTTTGTGTGGGTACAGATCATCTTTAGTATTTTAATCAACTTTTTTTCATTTTTTTTTAAATTTCCATGTAAAAGTAAGTAAATATTATTTTTAAAACAGTTTTTCAATATTTTTCTCTTACAAGAACATATCACACTCGTACTGAACAAATAACACTGCCGTAAATTTTTGATGAAAAATCAGTTTTTTATATCGTTGGGTTCATAATGAAAAAACTAATTCATCGGTACAAAAGATAATTAGAAATTCTAATTAAATTCGGAGATAATTAGACCCTAATCAGCCTATCTAGACAGATCTTTGAGAAACCTGAAGAAATATGCTGTCGAAGAAAGGATCTATCTACAAAAAGATAAACCTATCTCCACAAATTGTAGTCTTGCGGGGTTGACTATACGTTCGAATTACCCAAGAACAATAGTTTTTTTCAAAAACAATTATATATTGGAACGCTCAAATCAGTAAAGATGCTAACACGTTTCCTCCAATATCTTCGTTCGACGCCAAATGTAGATAGAGCCTGTCTTCAAATGTACAGCAAAACACTGGTCGACATTTGGAAAGTTGTTTCGCGTATATTTTTGGACGCACATTAAATTGTATAGGGGATTATTCAAACCTGCTTGTGCACTTTATTTGCCGTAAAAATTGTGAAATTTGGTCCATTGTTTAAATTGAAACTGTTATTGCTGTTTTTAAACGGTAATGCACTATGTTTTGGCTGATATTATTTCAATTTGATTACTTCAAAAAATACTTTTTATAGTTGTTGCTTTGATGTCGGATTCATTTGGACTGAAAAGGATTTAAACTAATGTTGTTTCGAATTCATTCGGAAGAAGGATTGAAAAGTCTGTGCAGATGAGTATTGGACTTATCGTATGGAATTTTAATTCTGATTCTACCTCTTCCCTTGATTATTCATGCAAAAATACTTTGGTTTTCTATATGCAGGGGTTCGAATGGAATCAGGAGCGTTAAAATTTTTGTTTATTAATTCTTTATTACCGATAAATAAAGGTTCTTTGAAGGTATAATAACTATTGTGGAATTGCAAAATAGACTCTCACTGCAACATTTTATGCAAAATATTAATATACTCTTTTCTAGTATTTTTTTGTGACCGCCCAAATGATGATGTCAAGATGAAGAAAGAAATCTTTTCCAAGAATATTAAATTGAGCATATAACCTTATTTTTTAATATCAGGCGCTCAATTTCCGGAAACATGTATTAACTTAAAAACTAGAATATATATACGACAAAAGGAACTTGGCTCGAAAACTCGGATATTTCAGTCTCTGCTACAAACAGCGGGCTTGTATATAGGCTTACTCACTGCTATGCTTTCTATTATTAGTTCCTAGTCATCAGAGTAGCTTCTCTGTACGGCGGAATAACACTCTTGAACGTGGTGCACTGGTACATGTATGGCAGAGAGAGGAGCGGAAAGGAATTCAAGAAGTAGCATAACTTTAAACAAATTAAATATACCTGCTTCTTGCATGTGATTCACTTTTTTTGACAGTGAAAATATTATAAAGTTCGCGAAAATAAAACAATCATGCGTTCGCTAATGAAAGTGGTTTAATGTTAATGGGACCTGGGACTGCAGTGACAAGGAAATTCTGTGCCGTGCCGAGAGCTAACAAGCATGCAACTCACGCGGTACTCACTGTAAGTACACATGAGTATGCTGCTAACGCGCCGAATATATTTCGGGAATCAATTATTGCTTTTCCGCAACAAGCATTTATCTTCCATGTTCAACATGTCATTTTTGACTCGAAGGAAGCAGTAGTTAGGTTTGATTTAAGCATTTAACAGTGTTTCTTTTGTTATTTCTATTTTTTATTTCTATTTTTTATTCTCTACAACAGAAAAGATGGATGTCAATTGTCAACCTCTATCTATGAATAGGGGATATACAGCAAAAATCTATTACAATTTTAAAGTTGTTCAATAAAATTATATTAACCCTTAAAGTTACCCCTGGGGTCTTTTATACCCAGCCTTTTTTTAATCGAAGAGTCATTTTTTCCATTTTGTTTTAGTTTTTAATTTTTTTCATAGTTTAAAATTAAAAATATATATATTAACTAGTTTTATCTTATAAAGGATATAAAAAAGTATATCCAAAAAAATTTTCGTGCAAAAATATTAAAAATCCTGGTTACAATAAAGAAATTTCTGCTGGGGTCTTCAGCGACCCCCCTCATTCTTTATGTTATCACAGAGAGGGGATAACTTTGAGGGTTAATAGAATTCACTTACGGTTTCGTGTTATTGTTCAAAATATATTACCCAAAAACAGAATAGTCCTGCGATGACTGGGTATAAATTTACATATTCTTATAACTTTACATATATTGCTTCCCTTTACTTAGGTTCTAATTTCCTAGAAAATGTATATTTACATTCATTTTTCAAATTATTAATTGAAAACATTTCACTATTTTCACTGAATTAAATTTTCTACAAGGTCTTTTTATAGAATGGCGACAAATTCAGAAATTTCAATATGCTTGTCCGTATTCAAAACTCAATTCAATTATATACATGACCGAATCCATTTCAAATCAGGCAGGTTCTACACTTGAAGTCGCAGAATCCCTTGGGGACAAAATATGTTGTTTTTCAGAGGAAATTAGGCGATAAGTATTTTTGCGATTTGTGAAAAAAAAATATATATATATTCACGATGTTATGCGTAATTTATTTTTTGCTTTAAAAAAAAAACTAAATGTTTTGCTAAATTTGTACCATCACAGGGAAAATATCTTGTGAGTTTTATGCGGGCTAAATAACTTTTGTAGCCAGAAGAATTTTTTTTCGTAAAATCGAATTTTCGCATTTTTCTTGCAAACAACAGCAAATACGAAAAAATGTTAAGAAAATAGTTTGTACAGTTAAAAAATATCTAAAAAAAGTTCTCTTACTTATTCATGATATCTTGCACCATTTACAACAAAAATAAAAAAATTCAATTTTCATTGACAAATAAATTCTCTTGACTACAAAAATAGTTTAGCCCACAAAAACTTATAGAATATCTCATTTACACACACGCTAACTTAGACTATCAATTCGACTACTGACAATTAAATTAAATGTATGGAAACCTCCGGCATTTTAGGTAAATTAAACTATGACAGAATGATAGAAAAAAATGAATAAAGACATATTCAAATTTCCATTGTTCATTTATATATAAAGTTTGTAAAATGAGTTGAAAAACTAGAAAAATATGGGCAATTTCTGTGAAAGGGAGGAAACCCCACCTTTTTTTATTTTTTACAAATTTTAGTTTATATAAATAAGATATTATATAAGTTTTATGTGAGCTAAACCATTTTTGTAGTCAAGAGAATTTTTTTGTTTACGGAAATTGCATTTTTTTTATTTTTCTTGGAAATGGTGTAAGATATTATAAGTTTGTTAACATTTTTTGGTATCTGTCGTTGTTCGCAAGAGAAATGCGACAATTCGAATTTATGAAAAAAATTCTCATGAGCAAAAAATTTATTGAGCCCGCATAAAACTCACAAGATATTTACCCCATGATAGTAAAAATTCAACAAAAAATTAGCAAAAAATATAAGTGTGGGTTTTTGAGGAAATCGACTATTAATATTTTCCGAAAAATCGCCGTCATTTTGTTAATTTTAAACATTTTTATTAATTTTCTCGCGAATTTCAAAAGAAGGCGATAAACTCTACCAGAATCTGGAAAGAACTCTTTAAGTATCTCGATTGGGTCAAAAGTTATATGAGTTTAAAGAAAAATTTGGGTTTTTTTGAAAAACAAAGCAAAACATTCAAATACGCATAACTTCGTTAATAATTTGTTTTCACAAATCGCAAAAATATGTATTGCCTAATTTCCTTTAAAAAACATCATGCTTTATTCCTGAGAGATTCTGCGACTTGAAGTGTAGAACCTGTCTGATTTGAAATGGATTCCGGCATGTACGAGTATGTACGTGTATATGTATAATGTTGAAGAGGCGATATGGTAACTGAGGATTGAACGGACACTTGGTTTTCGTTACAATATAGATATAGAACATACGAAACCTCAAAAAAGCAGTTTAATGTTGCTTCAAAGTGATAAAATGTAGAGTTCGACATGTAAAAATTAAAAATGAAAATAAACAGGTTTTTCGCGCATTTTCGAAAAATTGTTACTTGCACGACTAGATATCAAATATATTTCGGAACTATTTCAATGCAATTTTTCGATTAGACCAAAATTCAAAAAGTTAAATCATTTCCAAAATTATGCAACTTGTGTTTTTAAGGAATCCGTAAGTATTCATCGTGATTTATAGTAGATTTCAACGATATTTAAAAACTATATTCATAACATTTTTAAATTGGACACAAATTTAAAATGTTCTAGATAATTAATAATAGTTTACCTATATTGAGATATTTTTAAAACACAGTGGAATGCTTTACAATATCTTTTGCAAATTGACTACAAATTATTGTAGAATTTACTTAAAAGTTAAAACCAAACTTTGAAGGAACGGAATCAAGGTCTTTTTTTTAACACCATATCGAAAAACATAACTACTTCTTATATTCCATTACATTTTGTCTACATTGTTTTATTTTTCAAACAGAACAGAACTGACAAAGCCACAGGTGCTTTGATGACCGTCATCATAGTCAAATTGAAAAACAATATCAGTTTCAATTTATGACAGTAGTTCATCGGGGGTTTGAATCACTTTTTGTTATTCAAGTTACAATATTTATGATACTTGGAAAAATGCAGTCGAAATGCACTGTGACGGTCTAGTAAATTACACTCTTTTTAACTTGAATATAAGATACGTTTGTTTATTTGACCGAAAGATATACAGAGTGACCTGTTCGTAGACAGGGCGCAAGGACTACTGAGGCCCCGAGGGCCTTGTGTAGGCGTCGCAGACTACCCTTAGCTAGAATCTATGAGAGGGGAGAGTGGTGAAGTACAAGTATTACACCCCCTTCGTTAGACTCGTTTTGCTCCTGAAAAACGCAATTTAACGACCTTAGGTGCTACTAACGGCTCACTATTTTCAATTTCATGTGCAGGAGGAGCCTGCGGAACGTAGGTAACAATAGTTGGCGTTGGGGCTGCGTTATTATTTATGTTGTTCGTTGTACAAAATAGGTTGAGACAGACTTTCGGTAGACATTTTTGTACCAGATCGCAGAATCCGCATTTATACATGGAGAATAAGGTTATTATTACTAACGCAACATAACCTAAGTACGTAAGAATTTCTGTGGTGGTTTCAGTCCATGTTCGTGTTCGCCGTTCATTTCTGACTCTATTTAAAACATCATCGATATCATCTAATGTTCTACCTGCTTGCAGTAATTGCTCATTATCAATCTGTTTTTGGATTGGTAGTAGTTTATCGTTGAGTAAATCTAGATCGTTACTGGTATATGGAACAGAAATATTTTTTGTATAATAGATGTGTTTGTTCAGTTCTTTACTTTTTTTCAACTTAACTATGGCACCTTCGGTAGTTAAAATACAATTGCTCTCTGACGATAGAAGTGATGCCTCGTTAATTTTAATATCTTTAATTATTCCTTCGCAGTTAGTTGTCAAGTCGATAGATTTTTCAGGAACTATAATATATCCTTGACTTTCTGCTAAGCTAATAAAAACTAAGTAATCGATTTTGAGAACGGATATTTCACATGTTGATAAATCTAGTGTTTTAATGCTATTACGGATAATTTGGTTTTCGCAACTGTGTGTATCGGCTAACAAGTAAGTTGGATGAGAACGTTGACAGATTTTGATTTTTTCGAGTAGCTTGCACTTGAATATTTCTTTTTCACTAGTAGGGACGTACATGGTTTTTGGATTATTCAAAAAAATGAACTGTTCCTTCGGGACGGGTATAAGGAATTGATTGCCATGTTGCTTCGGTATCGGGATTAAATGTTGGATTTTATATTCGTCAATTTCAAATAGTGGTATGTTAACTGAGTACAATAATTTCCTGTTATTCAAACCAATGCTTATTTCAGATATGTCGATAATATGTTGATAATTTACTTCTTTGAGTGGCAAAGCATACTTTACGTTAAATTTATCCTCAAAATTTTTAAGGGATTCAATGAGCAATGTTGGTGTTAAAATTTGCGGATGTACTATGCCATTTTTACCGTCGTTAATCGAATTTATTAACAGTGTGATATCTTCGTTTAACTCATCTATAAGCAAAGTCATGACTATTATCTGATTTGAAATAAACAAATTTTTTGTGTTATCATTTATTCGAGTGCTCATTTGATTTAACCGCTCGGAGTTTTTTTGGTTATGTACAAAAAGTGATTCACCATCATAAGAGCCAGAATTTAAAATCATTCTTATTACCTGCGTTTGGTTTTGGAGACTGGAAGCTAACTGTTTGTTTTCTAAGTAAAGTTTGTCTAATTCATGATCAACATACGTCAAATCAGATTCTGTCAAAGTCCCGAACAGTGTCTTAGATATGCTACCTATTGCATTAATCAATCCTCTTTTTCTATTATGTGTTCCACCTAACAGCTTATATAAAAGGCTACGCTGAATACCTAGTCGCTTCATCCTACCGCTGATGATACTTAACTCAAATTGTTCAGTGCAATTTAAACACATGTTAATTGTTGATTCATAGTGTCCCATCAGGTTATTAAACCTAGTATTAACATTTTCTACGTCGACCGATACATATAAGTGCCAATTTTCGTGGTATAACCTAGCGTCGCCTAAATCTTCCGCAAAAATAGTGACATTATGGAGTGGAGTCACTACGAGGCAGGAAATGGAGGAGATGAGTGAAAGGATGACCCAGGCAGTCCGCATTCTGAAAACATGAGTTTATTGATAGTATGGTTTCAGACGATTTGCATGAATTATGAGGTATTTATTTTCAAAAAGAATTTCGTAATTAGTTTGGCTGGAACGCCGTACTACTGTTGCTGGACCCAACCATTCTGAGTCTAACTTGTTTCTTTTAGTTTCGTTATGGACAAGTACAAGATCTCCGGCACCGAAAATAGGATTAAAAATGACAATATTCGAATCCTGTAATTTCTTCAATCTCTCCTGTGTCCTCTGGATTGATTCTTTTCCTTTTGCTAGATAGGCTTCATGCCGCTTCTTCCACATATCCAAGAGTTCTTGATGGTTTAAAGAACTGGTGGTGGCAAGAATCGAAGGCAAGTTTGCTATTCTTCCGAAGGTCATCTCGAAAGGTGTTAACCCAGTGCTTTCATGAACTGCTACATTATAAGCCAAACAAGTAAGGTTGAGGTTCAAGTCCCATTCAGTTTGATTATCGGCGATAAAGGTTTTTAACAAATCCTTCACCGTTGCATGGGTTCTCTCTAATGCTCCATTCGCCTGAGGGTGAAAGGTTGTAGTTTTTATGTGTCTAATTCTAAATAGATTTTCAAATTTTTGGACCAATTCTGATACGAAGTTTGCTCCTTGATCAGTCAGAATCTGTTTCGGAGAAGAAAATATGTATATGTAGTGATCCATCAGTTGTGTTATGATTGACTCACTGCTAGTTTCTTTGAGCGGTATTAGAACGAGATACTTTGTTAATACATCTTGGATAGAGAGTATATACTCGTGTCCAGATTGTGTTATAGGCAGTGGTCCAAAAATGTCCATTGCAATTTTATCGTTAGGTGCCACTGGCACATCGGGAATTGCTGCTTCGATTTTCGGCCTAATACGTCTCAATTTCTCTCTTTGACAGATGTCACATTTCTTAATAAAGTCGATGACTTCATTCTCCATATTATCCCAAGAGATAATTTCCCTGAGTCGCTTTATGGTTTTGTTTTCTCCAAAGTGACCTGATCCGATGTTTCCATGTGCTTCAGACAGAAGGTTTTGTTTGTCTTCTCTCGTTAACTCTTTGTTTGGTCGATCACATACAAAGAATGCATGTTCTGGGAATTTTTTATGAAGAAGAATGTTGAGCATGTCGTGCAACCGCACTTTTTCAGTGTTTATTATTAGAGGGTCTTCCATGTGAAATTTGAAGATTTTCCAGTTCTTGCGGTTTGTGAAATCCTTGATTTTCTTATAAAGCAGTTTAATCCAGTCTTCTTCTTGATAATCAGGAAGTTGGATTCGTAAAAGGGAAAACAGATTCTGTTTGCTCACTTTTATCCAGTTTTTTCCGTTAGCGACAGGTTTTGTCTTAACTTTATTAGGGAATCGATTTCTTTTCCATGCCCTATATTCTTCAGCTACTTCTTTTTCGTCCTTGGGTTCAGCGGATCTAAGCTGCATGGGTTCCACTTCAGCATTTTCGCTGTCCGTTTCAGAAGGTTCGTATTCGGTGCTCATGTCCGGAGCTTCTATTGCATTTCCTTCTTCACCGTCTCCTTCACGTGTTGGATACATACGCGACAATGCATCGGCGGCTGTATTTTCTTTCCCTTTTATATATTCGACTACATATTGGTAACCTTCAAGGCGAAGTCTCCATCTGAGTAGTTTAGACGCTGGATCTTTAATATTGAAGAGCCATTTCAGGGCCTGATGATCTGTTTGGATTATGAACTTTCTTCCTAACAGGTATTGCCTTAATCGTTTGACTGCCCAGACTATAGCAAGCAGTTCCTTTTGTGTTGTGTCGTAATTCATTTCAGGTTTATTGAGTGTCCTAGAAATGTAACAGCAGGGATGACCTTCTTGAGAAAGGATGGCCCCGAGACCTACATTTGAAGCATCTGTTGTTAAAACAAATTGCTTTTTGTAATCAGGGTATCTCAACACTGGCGATGAGCATAAGCAGTTCTTTAGATCTCCGAAGGCTCTCTCGCAAGCTGATGTCCATTGAAAAGGGTGATTTTCTTTTGTAAGGTCAATGAGTGGCTTAGCCCTCGTGGAAAAGTCCTTAATAAATTTTCGATA
Source organism: Andricus curvator (assembly GCA_932195095.1). NCBI lineage: Eukaryota > Metazoa > Arthropoda > Insecta > Hymenoptera > Cynipidae > Andricus > Andricus curvator. The sequence continues at coordinate 25,351 of CAKNYM010051373.1, read as the reverse complement.
ATACCCGGCGAGTCCCAGAAACGATTTCACCTGTTTTGGATTTATGGGTGTTTTAAAGTCCTTTACCGCTTGAATCTTATTGGGATTCGGTTTTACCCCTTCTGCTGTGATCACGTGACCCAGATATTCCAACTCTGGTCTGAGATACTCACATTTATCAGGCTGCAACTTCAATCCCGTTTGTCGCAGCCTTTCGAAGAGTATGACGAGGTTCTCATTGTGTTCCTTGAGGCTTGATCCGAAAACGACGATGTCGTCAAGGTAAACAAAACAAATGTTTCCTACCAAACCTCTAAGAGCTGTGTCCATCATCCTCTGGAAGGTTGCCGGCGAATTCTTAAGACCGAATGGCAATCTCTCGAATTCGAAATGACCTTGCTGTGTACTGAAGCCTGTATATTTTTTTGATTCTGGATCCATAGGTATCTGATGGAATCCGGAGCTTAAATCAAATGCTGAAAAGAACTACGCCTTTCCTAAGTGGTCGAGTATATCATCAATTATTGGTAGCGGGTATGCGTCTAGGTCAGTTCTTTCGTTTAGCTTCCTGAAATCAATGACAATGCGCCATTTTTTCTTTCCAGAAGCATCGGCTTTCTTCGGAACGACCCACAATGGTGAGTTGAAAGGTGATTTGGACATAGAGATTACTCGCTTGTTCAGCATCTCTTTCACTTGACGATTAATTTCAGCTTTATGGCACTCTGGTTGGCGATATGAAGGAATGTTAATGGGTCTCTGGTCTTTTAAGATAATTTCGTGTTTTGCTAAATTTGTGCATGGGAGAGGATCTCCTTCTAAGGTAAAAATATCATGATAACTTTGGACAATTTTGTTTATTCCTTCTCGGTGTTCTTCTTCAATATGCGAGAGTCTTGTGTTTGCTCTAAGAAGTTCTAATCTCTTGGCTAATTCCTTTGTCGTAATATAATGTACCCTCTCTTCGCTTTCGGGTTGAACAGATATGTACTTGGGTTGAATTTCCGTGGTTGAAAGCGTTATCATTTGTTCTGTTTGATTAGAAATCGGAATTCGTAATTCATGGTTCTGAATTCTGTAGATTGAGTCTGGAATATGTGGATGATCTGTAATTAGCATATGCCCTTGTTTCTTTTCTACTTGCATGGTGATTATTTTAATCGAGCTTTTTGGTACAAATATCCCGTCATCGTGCAATTCATGTTTAAAATTGTCCAATTGTAGATGAGTGTTTGAAAGGCTAAATTTATAACTATACATGAATGGAACCCCGATGATTCCATCTTCGGGTAGTGGAAAATCATTTGGTACAATGACGAACACATGCTCTTTTCCCTGAAATTTTAATTTTGTTATTTCATTTGTTCGGTGTTGGTCATTTCCCATAAAGAACACTTTGCTAGATTTTTCACGTGGATGATTAGAATGAACAAGCTCATCCTTGATTAGGTTAAGTGAGGATCCACTGTCCACTAAAAGTCTTCCCGTTCTGTTTGTACCATGTAAGTTTGCTCTAATTGAGAATAGTCTTCCTGATATTGCGGAGACTCTATCTCTGTTGACAGTTGGTCCTCTTGATAGTCCAGAACGTTTTCTGTGAGTTCTCCCTCCACCTGTAAATTGTGAACACGATTCGGTGGGCGGGACGTTGAGTGTCCTATCGGAAAATTTCGGTCTTTGCTATAGCATTGGGATTCGTTGTGTCCCGATCTTTTACAGATTTTACAAAACATTTGAAGTCTCTGTTGTAAAGGCAGAGAGTGATTTGGAGGGTTGTCAATGCTTGGGTACTTTGAAGCGGACGGGGCATGTTGGAATGCTGACCTAGGTTGAGCAAACGTCGGTTTTGTCAGGGGTTTGTTACCGGGTGGTCTAACATTTGAGTATCTACTGTGATGCTTTTCCCTATACCAAACCTCGGATTCCAGGGCTTCCTGCTGTGCTTCGTTCAGAGTATTTGGTCGCAGAGGACGAACTTGTGCGCCGATTTCATCCTTCAAGTTCATTATGTATTTTTTTATTGCCGATTTCTCCTCTATTTGAATTGCTAAACGTCGCGAGGTTGGGTTCGATTGTTCGTTTTGGACCGCGTAAATGAGTTCATTATAATGTTGTCGGAACCGCATATTATAATTTTGAACGGTTTCCATGCCTGTTTGCTTGACGGATTCAAGTTTTGACCGACTCAACTCAACTGAACTGATTATACCTACATTTTGTCTCAAAGCGGAGAACAACTGATCGTAATCATCTATTGAGCTGAAGCGGATAGCGCGTTTTGCTTGATCTTTAATTTTTTCGGCTATGATGAAATCCAAAAGAAAATCCGGTTGCGAACATCTCAATTTCGCACGTTTAACTGACTTAATAAAGTCCTCGACACCGACATCATCACGTCCTCTCAATTCTTCGACGGTTCTGATGATATCCTTCGCAGGAATGGACGTTGTCGCGGGAATGGATGTTGCCTGTAAACGAGACGCTTGAGAATTCGCGAAATTTCTTTGCCGAGTCGGGGATGGAGAGCTGCTACTAGACTCTCGTCGTTGAACACGATTTATTCGCACGCTTTCCTGAGGATGTTGGGATACTGCTAGTGCGTTTTGCCTGTGATTTTCACCCTGTTCCGTTGGATTATTTTCAAGTGGGGGAAGAGATGAATTTTCTAATTTTTTGGCATCGACATTTTCGCAAGGGGGATCTTTTTGTGAATTACTTGCTTGTGGAGGAAGAGACGAAGTTTCGGGTTTTGATGAATACCCATTTTCGCATGAGGTATTTTTTTCTCTAGTGTTGTGACCAGAGCTCTCATCTTCCGTTAACAACAAATTCCCCTGTTTAGCAATATATTCTATTTCTCGTGCGCGCTGAGCATTTTCACTATTTAAAATTCGTAATGCATCTTGAATTTGCTTTTGAGAAGTTTCCATACTAATCAATTTATCGATGATGAATTTCATGGGGTCATCCATCATTGTGGATACTTCCTGCGAACCGGACCCTAAATCTTCGCTATACATTTCCCGAGCCGTGAGGAAAGGATTAAAATCGGGATTAAGATTGGCTACAACTCCTTCACTTGTTTCCGATTCTTCCGTCGAGTATTCTACTAAGTTTTTTCTATAAGCTGAGAACGCCAGTGTGAGGTTAGTGTTCCTATCGTAAAATTATAAACTTGTTCGTTCGGATCGCGACGCAAATTATTAAAAAAAAAAAAATATTTTATTGATTTTATAATCTAAACGTAAACGTTTGTTGAAGGAAGAAGCCGCGTATTGCTTCTTACTATTTTCGAATAATTACAATTTTCATCTAACTTACGCAACAAGAGTTTGAGAGACGCTGGCGCAGTTGAGAATCGATGGTAGGCTGGCTGACGTTGGCAGGATCAGGCGGGATGCTGCAGCTCCGTAGGCTGACAGCTGGCCGGAAAATCAGGAAATTCTTTGCCTCCCGCGGTGTCTCCTTTGAAGAGTGACGTCGCTCCTTTCTTAAGAGTCACTAGTACGTTCACTTAATTTGTACTATTAGCGTGATCTCTTTTGGCTAAAGATTAATCGTTTAATGATAATCTTTATATGCCCTGGTAGTTCACTTGCGCTATCTTTAAAAACCTCGTAGGTTTTCACAAATATGGGACTATAATGCCACAATTCACAAAACTTCACTTAAATGAATTAACTGCACAGATTCTTTATTATCCCCGAAGAACGTCGTATCGATCAAAGGGATCGTGGCCAGGATCGCCAAAATTATGTGACGGTCTAGTAAATTACACTCTTTTTAACTTGAATATAAGATACGTTTGTTTATTTGACCGAAAGATATACAGAGTGACCTGTTCGTAGACAGGGCGCAAGGACTACTGAGGCCCCGAGGGCCTTGTGTAGGCGTCGCAGACTACCCTTAGCTAGAATCTATGAGAGGGGAGAGTGGTGAAGTACAAGTATTACAGCACACGATAAACGAACAAAAACGAGAGCAAAGCGCGACACCAAGCACGCTCAATCTTGGCCGCGCATGTGCCCAATGATGGCAGGCATATTTTATTATTTATATTTTTGATGTGTAAACATCTTAGACGTCGATATGGGGAATCGCGACTGATTCAAATGAAACCATGGCTTCTCTTCACCCACCGAAAGGAGCACCTCAGTCTCTCTCTCTCTCTCTCTCTCACTGCTCCCTCTAGTGATGCATGTCGATCATTTTTGGACAAAATCGAGATTTGCTTGAAACATAGTTAGATGGAATTGAAATGTAATGGAGATCGAGAATTTTTAATGAAAAAAGTCGATCGAGACGAGACGATCATCTCGACTTGAATGATCGTTCGTCTCGATGTGATGAGTATGGTGTTCAAGGTTTTACTTTAATCTGACGAGATTTTGGAAAATTTTTTAAATGATCGACATGCATCACTAGCTCCCTCTCTCTTTCACACCCCCCTCTCTTTCTTCCCCCTCTCTCGAACAATATGTTTTGTTTTTTACATAATTGGTCATTATTTCAACAATTTCCATTTGTTTAAACAATATTTTCTACCTCAAATTGTAACAAGTTATTATTTTCTGGAATTTATATCTCGAAAATAATAGTTTTCCACGACTTACAGAGAAAAATATATTTTTTAAACGAATAATAATTGTTTAAACAATTGTAAATTATTTACAAAATACTTGGAAGCTCGACATTTATCGATTAAAAATAATTCATTTTGAAAAAATACAAGAAATACCGTTAGTAGTATGAATTAATTAAAAAACGGTTATTTTGCCTTTTTTTCGGTTTCTTTTTCATTCTGTTTTAAGAATTCCCGTCAACTATTTAAAGTCTAACAGGATGAAAATATGCTGTGTCTAATTTGAAAAAAAGAAACAATTTTTAATATTTTTCTTATAATTTTTGAGTATTTAGACGTGTAATAATACTGACAAATGAATTTTCCATAATGAAATTTCAATTTTTATTATTCTTCTTCATGAAATATAATTAGCCTAATTCTAAATGTAGATGCGTAACATAAGTGCGACACAATGTGTTCTTTCAGAGAACTCATATCGGTCCGCATCGGTATTTTATAAACAAAGCTCTTAGAAGAGACTGCGTTTTAAGAAATAAAATAGTTTGAACAATCAATCAAGAAGTTTGTAAGTGTTCAAAATTATATCATTTTCAAACAATTTTAACTTAAAAACAGTACAATTTGGCGATTATAAGTAATTTCTTGAGAAATCTAAATTGAAAAATGTCATTTGCAAATTAAAAATTAAAAAAAAATTAAACAATGAAAATTTTAAAGTTTACATTCAGCACCCTGATTAATTCAAAGAACTTATCAATATTGATATAAAGTCAGGTGTTCATAACTGAATAAAAGCAAATTAATAGAACAGTATTCTAACAGACTTGCAGAAAATTATCTTTAAAATTAGCCCAGAAACAATAAAAAAATTATTATTTCCGAATTTATTGATATTTTCCGGAAACATTAACATTTGAAGTTTTTTCAAAGAACTTTTAATAAAATTAACACATACTGGCTTTCATTTATGCCCATAAAACAAGTACTTTTATCACCTTTCATGCAATAATTGAGACAAAATCTACAGTTTATTATTATTAAAACTAGGATGCTTGTTCAACCTATTGGAAAATAGATGTCCAGAAACTTTTGCACGACATTACATATAAGATAAAATCAATTTTTATACTCCTACATGTGCGTGAGTTATTATTTGCTTTATGTAAGACTTCAATTTCAGTTAACGTTCACCGAAGATGTTTACACATAAATCTGTCTTGGGTCGTAGTTTAGGACGCACATGATGTTTTTTTATTCTTGTTCTTGTTTTCTACCAAAAGCTGTACCTCAACAAAAAACGTTTAATTTATTAGCACACAATATGTAAACTTTTATTTATTTTCAAATTCAAAAATAGAAGACGTCAACCGATTTCAATTCTTTTTTACTTCTTTTGGATGCCAAGCCAAAAATTTTTTTCGGCCTAAATAATTCGATTAATTGCGTCATTTTCACTTCACCCTATAGTAATCACCAGATTAAATCATTTCTAGATTTCAAGAATTTTGTTTTGATATTTTACAAGATTTGTAAGGATTTCAAAAGCATTCAAAGATGCCAGATGTATGTTAGGGTGGTTCACAAAAAACTTGTTTTTATTTTTCGGCGGCCGTATCGCAACAGTTTGTTTCTCCGAGTTAGAAAATACACTCCTAATCTTTACAGATTTAAGAAAAATATTGTAGAGGTTGCAAGCATTAGGTAAAAATTTAGATTTTCGTGGTTTTCGATTTTTTTTAAATATAGATACATATTAGTTTTAGAGAAATATATAGCTAATAAAAATTGTAGCTAATAGAGAGGAAAAAACTCTCATTTTGTGTCCGATTAAAAAAAAATATATTTGGCGCCGGTAAAAGGCGGTAAATTTCATAGGAAGAGACAAATTTAAGAGCATAATATTGTACCTTTCAACATTTGTCGTAAGGATTGCCAAAGTTCTGACATCTTCCCCATACAATAGGGAAAAAATATATTATAGATGAGATAAAAAATTTTAAACCTGGGCACCAGGAAAATGTATAAATTTTTTAATTTCTTTAACAATGCTTTTAATGATTTCTCCATCACTAAAATTTAATAAAATAGCAATATACATAAATAGGAGGAAGAGAGAATAACTACTGTTATATAAAATCATTTTTTTTTATATTCGCAAAAAAATACAGATGAATTGTGCAATGTTGGTTACTTCTGGTTTAAACGAAGCATGCACATTTATTTTCATCATACAAAAAAATATAAAAATATTCCTCACAAGAAAAGTGTAAATTGTTCAAATGTATGTTTGTTGTGAGTATAAAAAATATATAAAAAATTATTTCATATAACATAAGTTATTATTTCTTCCTCCCATTTATGTATATGGCTATATTTTATTGAATTTTAGTGACGGAGAAACCATTAAAAACCTTGTTAAATACATTTTTTTTCATAGTGCCTAGATTATATATTTTTCATCTTATATATATTTTATATTTTCTCCCTATATGGAGAAGGTCCCAAAAGTTTGGCAATCATTACAAAAATTGTTTAGAGTTACAATTATATACTCTTATATTTTTCTCTGCCTAAGAAATCGTACTTTTATGCCTTTTACCGGCGCCATATAATTTTTTTTTCAATCAGGCACAAAATGAGAGTTTTGTCCTTTGTATTAGTTATTTTTTAAATATGAAAAATTTAGGAGTGTATTTTCTCACCCAGAGAAACAAACTGCCGCGATACGGCCGCCAAAAAATAAAAACAATGTTTTTTATGAACCACCCTAATTTATATAATTATATGCTCCATTATATGCTCCACAGTCTGGTTACAGGTCTGGCCAAGGTCTGGATTTATCTAGACTGTCTAGTCTGGAAGTTCTGATCTGGCCCAGGTCTGACGCTAGTCTGGCACAGGTCTGACCTTATCTAGACCGTCTAATCTGGAAGGTCTGGTCTGTCCCAGGACTGTCGCTGATCAGTGAGCCAAGAACAATAAAAGTTCGAAGTTCGATCAGTCAATTTTTTTGACATATTTCAAAAAAAGTTACAGGGTCTTTAAAATGATAGAAAATAAAAAATTCACACAATCAAAACGAGACTTTTCTTTCTTATCACCTGGACAGACTGGTCTGGCCCAGGTTTCGCGCTGGTCAGCTGGCCAAGAACAAAAAAAATCTAAGTTCGATCAGTATATTTGTTTTGACATATTTACAAAAGTTACAGGATGTCTAAAATGATAGAAAATAAGAAATTCACAGCATCAAAACAAATTTTTTTTTTTAAATACCTTGACAGTCTCCTCTGGTCCAGGTTTGGCGCTTATCAGCTAGCCAAGATCAACAATTGTAAGTTCGGTCTGGATCTTGAGTTCGATCAGCACATTTTTTTGTGACATATTTCGAAAAAGTTACAGGGTGTCTAAAATGATAGAAAATAAAAAATTTACACTATCAAAACAAGACTTTTTTTCTTATCCCATAACTAGCGGCTGACCAGACGGTCTGGCCAGAAAAAACGTTACACTTTTAGCCAGGCCCAGGCCAGACCGTCAAGACTGGAAACCAGGCGGTCTGGTCTGGACGAGGCCAGTGCCAGAACCTTTTTCCACGCGGGGGGTTTCGAGCTGGCGCGGCGGCCAAGGGTTTGATTCCCCATGGCAGAGTCCACTTTTACTGACACTGGTGCTTACTTGCTACTCACACTCGATACTTCCCAACTTTCGCTTCCCTCAATAGCGTACACCGCTATAATTATGTTAAAAGCTACATACAAAATAATTATCCAAATTTTCACAATATAAATTTTTAGATTGCGGGATTCATTTTTCAGATGAGGGATGCAGTTTTGCAGAAGCGGAGTAATAACGTAGCGACCCCAAAATCGAAACCATCCCTTCAAATTTATCGGCCTCCTGGTTAGTACTAACAAAATAATATTCTAGTGAATACCGTCACTGTCAGGCGAAAAAGAACATATCGCGCCAGAAATGTTTTTTAGAAAAAAGACAAGACAAAAAGAAAAAAAAAGGAATGTTTTTTGAGATGCCCATATGTATGTGTCATGAAGCAAAAGTCACACGACTTTTTCTTACCCATGTATGTGTCACTGGCAGTGAAGGGGTTAATTATGAAATAATTTAACCCTCCTGCTCTCGTACACGGAAAAAATTTATCCGTAAAAAAGTCACGAACTAGTAGCTA
>CAKNYM010051373.1:0-11601 GCA_932195095.1 Andricus curvator | reverse complement strand
ACGGACAGGAACAGTCACGGGATCCCGTACAGGGTTTTCCAATAGGGTTGTATACATGACTCGGGTCGAGGCAACGATTTCACTCGTGTGATATCTGTCCTCTCTATATATAACGTGACTAATAGTCACGCAATATACTATTTTTTCAATCGATTCTTTTTCCTGAGCACAAATTAACAATTTCATTTTTTGATTATTATATTGCCGATTGACAGCATTAATGTAAACAACAAAATACTTATGTATATACAGTAATTGACCTATTTAATTATATATCTTACAAATAAGTTTATTATTTCTTGCGCTCATTGTCAGAAAGAAGTGAAAGAAACTTTCCTCGAGTCCCTGTTGAACTCTTGCCAACAATGGTATCAAGATCATAGTCGAATACTTCAAGACTTTTCGGACTGTCATCGCTATTCGTCCTTTATGTCATTCCTCAATGAAATGTACTGCCAGGTAATAAAGCCTCTGGAATTATATTCAATTCTTGCTATACATTTTGAAGACTATTTAAATTTACTATTTTTCCCCCTTAGCTGAAACGACGACAATTGCAGTTAAGGACGCAGCAAGAGGGCGTTCCACCTGGAAGGGTGCTGCTTACTTTGTTATGGAAATGTTGTCAAGACTGTCTTGAACCTCCAATGATAAATTCCCTCGCGGAGGTAAAATCATAATCAATTTTAATAATTCATGACATTTCTGTATAGTCTTATTTATTTTATTTTTTATATTGTCTTCAGACTGATTGTCTCTTCTTCATTCTAACCTGCGTGGGCAAAGATTTAGACACTGAATTACCTACTCAGCTTCAACAATTACTTGGAAGTGTGCGAGATGCTTTTTTGGCCGATCAGACAACACTTCCAGCCGTGAGAAAGACACTTCTGCAACTTATTGAACTTCACGCAGCCCATTGGCAACTTCCAGCACCAGCCGTTGTATACTATTACCCTGGTTCATCGAAATGACGTTATACTCTTCCACTGATTCTCACTGTTATGATTTATACAAGAAATACACATTTTGCAGTATATCCAAATCTTAAAATTGTCAGTGTCACAAAACCCCTTGCAAGAAAAAAATTCCTAGTCATTTCCTGGTTTGCAAAAACTTCAACTTTTAACGTTGAACATTGTTTAATTTGAAGTAAACAAAACTAAAATGCAAAAAAAGTATCCAAAGTAGAAGTCTTCTGATTTCAAAATATTGAAGAAAAATTGAAATACTAAAAATTCAGAAATTTTAAGTTTTAATACAGAATCAAGGATGCGCTGCTTTCCCCCACATGCGCCGCTTAGCCCCAGTTTACGGCATATTTCTATTAGAGGAATTAGTAAGGATTCTGTTACTAAAGGAATTAATATGAGTAATCTAATACATACTTTGTTTAGTAATCAGCGACCTGCGTCGGAGCAGTGTTGAGGAACGAACGTGCTGTTTAAAGAAACAACACGGGAATTCTAAATTCTTGTGAAAATCTGTCCCCCCCCCCCCCCCCGTACAATACCCTTCCTAACTTTTCTCATATGAACTCCCTAATAGAACCGAGTGAACGTCGTCAAATGTTGTGCCCACTGGGTTGTCCCTATTGATGTTATTAGGGTGCTGATTGCGCGAAATGTTTTAACCTGGTTTTACTCCCATGTTCCTTTAAACGTTGGCTCACCGCCCTCCCGGTTTCTCGAATATAGACTTTGCCACAAGAACAAGGGATTTTATATACTCCTGGAACACTGAGAGGTGCCTTTTAATCTTTAGGGTTTTTTAAAATTTGTCCTATTTTTGCAGGTGGTTTAACTATGGTTTGGATGTTGTGTTTGTGGAGAATTCTTCCTATTTGTTCTGTGATACCTAGAATGTAGGGTCGGATGGTGGTCGTTTTTCTCTCTCTTTCTTTAGTAGGGTGTGTTGACTTGTTTTTTTGAGTATATTTTCTTATTGCTTCATCAATTTGTTTGTTTGTGTAATCGTTTCGTATCAGGATTTGTTTAACATTTTGTAATTCCTTTTGTAGGTTATCTTTATCTGTTATGTAGACAGCTCTGCATACAAGGGAGTTGATGACCGATTGCTTTTGAGGTGGGTGGTGGTGGGAGGAGGCATGTAGGTATCTATTTGTATGGGTGGGTTTTCTGTAAACTTCATGTCCTAATGTGTTATCAGATCTTTTGTAAACTAGTACGTCCAAGAAAGGCAATTTTCCGTTTTGTTTAATTTCCACGGTGAACTGGATATTAGGGTGTAATTGATTGATGAAATCGATAAACTTGTGTAGTTCATCTAGTCCATGTATTCAGATGACAAAAGTTTCATCTACGTAACGGCACAAAAATTTCGGTTTAGGCTTGGATTGGTTAAAGATTCTTGTTTCTAGATTTTCCATAAAGATGTTGGCTATTACAAGTGAGATTGGAGATCCCATTGCTGCTCCTGAGGGTTGTTCGTAGAATTGGTTATTTAAAGAGAAGCAGATATTATTGAGACAGTGTTCTATCAAAGGTATGAGATTGGAGGGAAAGTATGCAAAGGATTTAATAATATCGATTGTATCAGAGATTGGTACTTTCGTAAAGATAGATACTACGTCGAAACTCACTAGAATGTCTTGGGGTCTGAGTGGAATGTTGTTTTTGTGGATTTTTGGGAGTCTGTAAAGTTTTGGAGAGATAGGATTAGTAGGTATTAATTCAGATATTATTACGCTGTCAAGTTTTGAGTCTTTTAGAAGGGTTTTTGTTTTGCTGAATAATGTACTTTTGTGGGGTCTTTTTCAAGTTTTCTATATGTATCGTCAGTTAGAAGGTCCATGATTTTGTTTTTATAGTCTTCTTTATTCATTCTCACTGTTGTGTTGCCTTTGTCTGCGGGTAATATTATGATGTCTTTATTCTGATTGACTTCATTTTTGATGTTTTTTTCATGTTTTTTAAGTTTGAGGAGGGAAGTTGGGCTTGGCGTAAAATGTTGGCCGTCCTCCGCCGTATGTCATATGCTTTTTCGGGTGGAAGGGTATATATTGTGTATTCCAAAAGGATTACCATCTAGGTCGGGTGAAAAACCAGGACGCTCAAAAATTTTCAAGCGATCCCTTAAAAAAAAAAAAGTCATCAAGACAAAAATGTATCAGATATCCTGGACAAAAATATGGGAAATGGTATAAATAATGTACTGTCATTGTAATTATTGTTATTTAATAATTAAATTATCTATTTAATAATATAATTATAATTTCTTATCATTAAACTTATAAATTATTGTATTTATAAAGAAATACATGTACACTGAAGCACTGTGCAGGTGTAGAAAGTACTCAATCGCTAATATTTAGCTTTGCTACCGATATTGTAACATGCATACTATCACGCTCGTTAATGCCGCCACAAAAAACTATATACTATACACTAGCGCTTTTCGCGCACAATTCACATACTAAATTCAGAATTTGGATAGCCCGCGCATTTCTATAAAGTCGCGTTCAGTATTATGCTGAAACATACAACTGCGATTCCTATTTTCAAGAAAAAACCAGGACACCAGGACAGACCTCGAAAAAAGAGGACATGTCCCGAAAAACCAGGACGGATGGTAACCCTACAAATTACTAATGATTTCTTCTTTTGGGATTTTGGAGGGAGCTACTGCAAAATGATGTCCTTTAGATAAGGCTGAAATCATATCATTGCTGAGAGGATGGTTAGAGATGTTTTTTTACTGTGTTAGTTAATGGTGTGTGCATTACTGGAAGTAATTTGTCAAATTTTATTTTTTATTTTTGAGTGGAAAGATCTTTAATCCGTTGGGATTGGTCAAATGATATGCGGTCCAATATAGACTAAATTTCAATTCTGAGAGTGTTTGATAGGAAAAGGTGAAGTTTCAATAGTTTTTTGGAGTTAGTGTGCAAGACAAATTTGTTATGTTGTATTCTTTCTTTCAAGAGAAGAAAACTTGTTTTATGTAGAATTGATTTGGATTTAGATCTTCCCAAATGGTTTTTCAACTGTACGAATTTTGGGACGATGTTGCTATCGTGAACATTACAGTTCACTTCTTCAGGGCTGACCTGAAACTGAAGTTTCAGGTTATGTTGTTCTTATATATATATTCTCTACGATGCCTGTGATTGGCCAAAGCGCCCCATCGTGGGGACTGGTCGAACTTGATTGGCCAATCAAGTTCATCATCAATTATTAAATCCTTTGCCTTACCTTTGCCTTACCTTGATAGAACACTGTCTCAATAATATACTTCACGAAGTACTACAAGGAGACCGCCCGCCATGTATTTCACCTGGCGCCATTTTGCGATCGCCTGTCCTCCGATTTTATCCATAGCGAGATTTATTCCCAGATAAGAGCGCCTCTTCAGAGAAACTTTGTAACTAAGTTGTCGTCTGCTACTATAGGAATCGTAATTCCTCAATTGGCCACATGTGGCGCTATCATCTGGGAAGAAATGAAAATCCGAGGACAGGCGATCGCGGTTGTGGGCTGTTTACCACCATCTCCGCTACAGGCGTGCGGTCTCCTTGTAGTACTTCGTGATCTACTTCTCTCTAAATAACCAATTCTACGAACAAACCTCAGGAGCAGCAATGGGATCTCCAATCTCACTTGGAATAGCCAACAACTTTATGGAAAATCTAGAAACCAAAATCTTTAACCAATCCAAGCTTATACCGGAATTTTTGTGCCGTTACGTTGACTACACTTTTGTCATTTGAAGACATTGACAAGATGAACTACACAAGTTTTTCGATTTTATCAATCAATTACACCCTAAAATCCAGTTCACCATGGAAATTGAACAAAAAGGAAAATTGCCTTTCTTGGATGTACTAGTTTACAGAAGATCTGATAACAGATTAGGACATGAAGTTTACAGAAAACCCACCCATGCAAATAGATACCTACATGCCTCCTCCCACCATCACCCATCTTAAAAGCAATCGGTCATCAACTCCCTTGTATGCAGAGCTGTCTCCATAACAGATAAAGATAACCTACAAAAGGAATTACAAAATGTTAAACAAATCCTGATACGAAACGATTACACAAACAAACAAATTGATGAAGCAATAAGAAAATACACTCAAAAAAACCAGTCAACGCAACCTACTAAAGAAAGAGAGAGAAAAACGACCACCATCCGACCCTACATTCAAGGTATCACAGAACAAATAGGAAGAATTCTTAACAAACACAACATCCAAACCATATTTAAACCACCTGCAAAAATAGGACAACTTTTAAAAAACCCTAAAGATTAAAAGGCACCTCTCAGTGATCCAGGAGTATATAAAATCCCTTGTTCTTGTGGCGAAGTCTATATTGGAGAAACCGGGAGAGCGGTGAGCCAACGTGTAAAGGAACTTGAGAGTAAAGTCAGGCTAAAACATTTCGCGCAATCAGCATTAGCTGAGCATCATAGCGAAACAGGACATAGCATTTTATTTGACAAAACAACCGTCATCGTAAAAACGCACAATGTTTTTCTAAGAAAACATAGAGAAGCAATCGAACTCGTAAAACACCATATAACATCAATAGGGATAATGGATATAATAACAATCCGATTTGGCTTTCCGCCCTCCCGGGTTTTTTAAACAAGACATGGTTGGCCAATCAAGTTCGACCAGTCCCCACGATGGGGCGCTCCGGCCAATCACAGGCATCGTAGAGATTATATATGTATAAGAACAACATAACTTGAAACTTCAGTTTCAGGTCAGCCCTGAAGAAGTGAACTGCAATGTTCACAAAACGTCGGCAAGATTCGTAGTTTTGCACACGATTGAAACCCGAAAAATATATTTTAAATTTATTATAATGAATCATCGTGAAAGCATTAAATCTATTACTATTTAAATTGGTAGCAGAACCGAATACACTTTTGCATTTAAATTTTCTGATCGGAGCTGACATGGGTAAGCCCTCCCGGAAATGTATTGCCGGCCCTGCTTAAAATTCCGGATATATTTCGGATGAGTTCCGGACAAACTCATCCGCACTTCTTTTGAATTTGTCCGTAATATGCCTGGAATCTGTCCTGTTTCATCCGCTTTCCATCCGTACGAATATTTTAGGTCCGAAATCTATTCGTATTTGTCCGTAAGCTGTCCGAATTGTAGAACCGGAAATTATTTTTTTTTAAAGTGGAATCCGAAATTAGCCCTCACCTGTCCGGAATTCGTCCAAACTATAAAATCTGAAATTATTGTTTGTCAAGGAGAATCCGAAATTCGTCCATTTTCGTCCGCATTCTATCCGCAAAAAAACATGGAATCCGAAATTAGTCCGTTCCTGTCCGAAATTCGTCCAGAGTGTGAAATCAAAAATAATTTTTTGCAAAGTAGAATCCGAAATTCGTCCGTTTTCGTCTGGTTGTATCCGGCAAGAAATTCTTCCGTTTTCGTCCGGATTGTATCCGACAAGAAATAGGATCCGGAATCAGTCCGAACCTCTCTGGTATTCGTCCAGAGTATGAAATCTGAAATTATATTTTTTGTAAAGTGAGATCCGAAATTCGTCCGTTTTAGTTCGGATTGTACCCAGTGGGCACAAAATTTGGCGACTTCTTTACGTCATCTTTACGAGAACTTCACGACATTATATGTCCATGTAGTTGAGATGTCTTTACGATATCGTAAAGACGTCGTACGATCTGACGATGTCTTTTCGACATCGTACACACATCTTAGGTACATGAGCGTAGGAGGTCTTAAAGTCGTCGCATAGATCTCGTAACGATGTCGTAAAGACGTTGTTAAATTTTGTGGCCACTGGGTACCTAGCAAAAGACCAAATCCGAAATAAGTCCGCACTTGTCTGGAATTCATCGGTAGTATAAAATCTCAATTTATTTTTTTTTTCAAGTGGAATCCGAAATTCGTCCGTTTTTGTCCGGATTGTATCCGACAAGAAATGGGATCCGAAATAAGTCCGCACCTGTTACATCCCAAAATTTCACAATTTTAATGTAACGCCTAAAACTACCTTACCCTACACGGTACAAATTATAAGGCCACCAATTATACACGAGCTCATTACCGACCTTCTCTGAGTTTGAACCTAACTATGGTAACTGTGCTACGGTCGGTAATATAGAAACCACAAGATATTTAAAGTGTTATCATGTAGGGATAAGAACTCGGAGAATGTCGATAAGTTAACCATGCTCGATTACTGAGACTGCAATTGCAGACTCTACCGCTATAAAATAATCATAATTCATTTCTATTCCCTGTAAAAAGGAGAGCATTAAAATGCAAAAAATATGGCATTGAAAAAATTGTACACTTTAATGCCTATAAATCAACACAAATTCCGTTTTTGTCCGAATGTTGATTTAACGGCATTCGAATGCATTGATTGTATTCGATATATTTGGTCGGAAAAAGCATTAAATGGCATTCGACTTATTTGGTAATTCAAGAGCATTGAACGGCATTAGTTCCATTCTATGCCTTCGATCGCTGAAGGCATTCCATGGCATTAAACTTATAAGGTCATTCAAGTGCATTTAATGGCATTAAATCAACGGCATCACAAAGAAGCCACTTTAATGCCATAATTTTTGTGTGTGATTCAAAATGATTCGAACGAAAACTGTCTAATGCCATGAAGCGCATTCGGACAAAAACGGAATTTGTTTGGATTTATAGGCATTAAAGTGTACGATTTTTTCAATGCCATATAATCTACTTCAATGCTCTCCTTTTTACAGGGTTACCATACAAATGTATTTATACTCCCAATAGTTTAGAGCAATACCAATAACAAAGTCAAATCCAAACATATGGAGTATGAATATACTCGTGTGTGTGTGTGAATTAAATAGTAACTTTAGCAATTCAAATATATGTATCATAATTTTTATAAGTGTGTAACCCACTTAGTGGAAGAACCTGTATATAGTCAGATAAGGCAGTAACCAAAAGCGTCTGACTACATACATAGAAATGAGGATAAATAGCATACAGAATAACTGTCCATGAGAGGTCGAGAGTTGAAACGCGCGAATCAAAGACACAATGCAAACACCGAGAGTTTTAGCGAAGCGGACCCTATTGAAAAAATCCTCGAGGAAATCCTCGTGTTATTTTCGGACGAGGAAAACACGAGGAAATCCGCGAGGATTTTCAAATTCCTCGAGGAATTCTGCGAGGATTAATTCTCTCACTCGAGGATTTCCTCGAGGAATTTAAAAATCCTCGCGGATTTCCTCGTGTTTTCCTCGTTCGAAAATGACACGAGCATGTCCTCGAGGATATTTTCAATAGGGGGATACATTATAGTAATCTGAGTCACTCACCGCGAGGTATCAATATCATCGGTCGCCCGATTCCAGTAATGAACGGGCTCTTTCAAGAAGTTAAATCAACGTGCTTTTTCAAAAAGTTAAATGAACGTGCCTTTTCAGAAAGTTAGATGAACGTTCATGAAACACGGATTTTCTGGTCGAAGTTTAATTGTATAACCTTTGCTGCCTTTTTCCACTGGACAACGGAGGCAACTCCTGGTTAGTGATCAACGCGCATATACGGTCGGACAATTTGCTTACTTTGTGACGAACACTAATTCATCTGATAAACACAAATATCATTTCATTTCTGAACCAAAAGGAAAGTTCCTAAACTGATTATCGATTCTTTGTTTATGACCGAGTCAAAAATTGTATGACGCATACTTAATCCACTTACAGACAGAGTTACAATTTTGTGGAAAGGAGTTCTTACAATTCACTAATTTAAAAAGCCTTTTATACCTTAGATAATCACTAAAGGCCAATGTCTGATCATCTATTACAGCTTATAAATGAACAAAAGTCAAAAACGATCATTTCAGTTCACACAAACTACTTTAAAATTAACGTAGGCGATTTTGTGTACAACTCAGCTTTGAACCATAATTTGATTCAATTGAATAAGTTATCACCCTTTATTGAAATTAACCAATCGAAAATTCTAATTTGTCAAAAAAATCATTATCAACAATTGGTGCAGTTCAAATTCCAATATTAAATAAAATTGTTGATTTTAACGTCATAACCTCGAAATTTCCAACCGAGATTTCTGGTATAGTGAGTAGATCATTTTTAAAACAATTAAACTTATCTATTCCTGAGTTTCTTCAATAAATTAGAGAAATTTGGCCGCATTTTAACTCAAATTTTCTATCTAACTTAAAACCTATGCGCTCTTAACAAAACGCGATTTATGCCGCACAATTCCTGGAATTATTATCTTTATTTTTAGCCACTCGATGACTACTCAAACTGCTATTGCAGAGCCTATTACAATATAGATAGTCTTTACTCGCTTCTTGTTAAAGCGTACTCGTCTAACTCTAACGGCATTTTCCACTGAACATCGAGGTCGTACTCCTTGTTAGTGATAAACACACAATTACGGTCAGACGTTTAACCTTCATTGTAACGAAGCTTATTGTGTCTATAAACACAATTTTCAATTCACTTTTGAAACAAAAGTCATCTTCTAAGGTAGTTATTGACTCCTTATTCATGAATGATTTTAACAGATATCTAATCCACACGTGAGTTCTTCTCACGGATTCCTCAACTTCATATAAATGTATAACGATTGTTAAGAGTGAGTATCTGCCTAATCAACCAAATTAATAAACAAACAAAATTCCAAAAA
This sequence comes from Andricus curvator, assembly GCA_932195095.1. NCBI lineage: Eukaryota > Metazoa > Arthropoda > Insecta > Hymenoptera > Cynipidae > Andricus > Andricus curvator. The sequence goes on along the minus strand of CAKNYM010051373.1, from coordinate 1,934 downwards.
TAAAAATTTAAATTATACGAAACTACTTTAATACTAAAGTAGGTGATTTCGTTTACGATCCATTCTTGAATAATTACATAATTCAGGTGAACAAATTATCACCACTCATTCTTGGACAAATATATCACAAAATGCCTAACGATCACAATCAAACTCCATTTACTGGCGATATCGATCGCAGACTCAGTGAAGCCATGATGATCCCTAGTTATGACAGAAAATACATGCCTATTAGAGACTTCTTACAAGATATAATAAACGGTAAATCATCAATGCACGTTAAGTGTGAAACACAGTAGCTTAAAGCGGTTTTGGCCCGACTAAAAGGTGCAGCCCGAGATAGTATTCACGGAAAAAGTTTTAAAACAATCAAGGATTTAGTTTAACACTTAAAACAACGTTTTGCGAATCGTAAAACCTATGCGTGGTATCTGCATGAAATTTCTACTATTAGAATGAGACGAGAAGAAAACGTCAGCGAATACTTTGATCGCGTGATACTTTTAAGATCAGGAGCTCAAGCTGCACACAACCCCTCAAGTTTAGATATGGCTTTAAAAGTCGCGATCGAATATGAAGCAAGACAACAGCTCAATCCTCCCTACCCAACCATTTTGTATCATGAACCAAGGTAATATCAGCCTAACTACTCAGGAGCGCGCGATCGCAGTCCTAGTCCGCATGTGCGTTTTGCGATAGCTCCCGATTCATATAAAAACTGGGATCAGAAACCGCATCATTCCGGGATAATAAAACGTTCCTATTCACCTGGAGGTACAAATTACCCCAATGAAAGTAAACCTAATTTTGCGAGTAATTATAGTTCACCTCAATATCCGACTAATTATATGCCGAATAATGGGTATTCCAATTCAAACTATTCCCGAGGGGGAATGAACACACCACCCAGCACACAATCTCCTAATCCAACCAACAGTGAGACTTTAAACTACAATTCAACTCGCCGCGCAGACGCAGCGACGGGCGAGGCGAAGAAAGAGCGTCAGGAGAGCGTGCGAATTCTAATGAAACAAAAAAGATCTACCACACTAAACTCAGTAGAGAATCCCCAGTAGTAGCATTTTCATCCTCCAATTTCATAAAAAGAAGAGCATTATCCTTAATCGATACAGGAGCCGATGGTAATATTATAAAACTAAGTTCCCTAGACGAAGATTTATTGATAACTGAAGATAAATCTATAGACATAACAGAATTGACTCAAGAAAGAATTTCCACTATAGGCACAATAAAGCTACCTATAGAAAAATCCTTGGTAGTTTTTCACGTTGTCTCTCCAGATTTTCCTCTGTACACAGATGGAATTCTGGGAAGAGAATACCTCCGACTAGAAAAGGCTAAAATTTCATTTTGGCATAATCATATAGTTACTCATTCGAACCCTTTGAAACCTATCCTTTTATCGATAAAGAGTCAAAAATTGCGCAGGATCAGATAATTGATTATAAAGGAACGGAATCAAAACAAAAGTTCAATATGAAAACCGCAGAAGAACTTGAACTAAATAGCGAAACGGAATTCGATCAAAGAATGAACTTATTTATAAACCGGGTTGAAATCGAACTAGATGAACTCGAAACTCAAGAAGAAACTAGTGAAGAAAACAAATATGCATATGCTCCAGAGCAAGTAGAATCTCCCTCAAATATTTTTGAAAATCTTTAACCCCCAATTTAGCAATTAAAGAAAAAAGCGGTGAATCACCACAAGCCGAATTAACGACATCGCAAAAATCAATCGGAACCATAGCTAAACCAGGGCCTCTAAAATCTGTAATAAATTACAAACCACGATATACGCCCCCGTTGAAGCGGAGTGCGAGTTGGTTACCAGACGTAGCTGTTTTGACAAGTTGCGAGGGGAGAATTTAAGGGGATTTATCAGCGTTATAAAAAGGAATTCCAGTTTCCGGC
>CAKNYM010051372.1:326972-344666 GCA_932195095.1 Andricus curvator | reverse complement strand
TATGCGAAACTCGGAAACTATTAGTGATATCAAATTCTCCTTTGCGCAGGAATTTAGTGCTAATTAAGTGCTCTGGATCTTTGCTATGCACAAAATCTGGGAACTTTTTTTTTAACAAAAACATGTAGTAATGCTAGCTTCAGGTGACTCTGGTATGTAAAACTCGGAAAATATTAGAGGTATTAAATTCTCCTTCGAGCAGGAATTTAGTGCTTATTTATTGCTAATTTATGCCGCAAAAATTAAATTTTGTGCCCGAAAATTTTGGTCAAAAACATGTAGTAATGCTGGCATCAGGTGACTCTGGTATGTGAAACTCGGAAACTATTAGAGGTATTAACCCCCCCCCCTCCTCTGTTTTTTGCGTTTAAATTTTTAATGGCGCATTTCCGGGTTTCAAGAAATACTTGGATTCAATCCCAAATACCTAGAATCAATGTAGCCAATAATTGAGAAAAGTTGTCAAATAGGTTAGCAATTGTTTAACAATGTATTGAATTTGTTATGAACAAGTGAGTGAAAATGGATTCATAGGGATTGGCAGTGATTCGTCAATTAATTTGCACTAAGTATGAATCATTTATAGTCAGAAATCTTTTTTAACTAAATTTATGAAGGACAATAAATAATTTGTTATTTTATAAACAAATTTTACAAACAATTAGCCATATCAGGTATTTATGATGAAATAAATAAAGTTTTTTCTACTAAATACGACAAAAATTACAGAGAAATATCACTCACTTATCAGATTTAGTCATTTAATAACAATTGATGATTGTTTAAACAAATTTAATTAACAAATGCACTGTTTGGCTATTTTCAGAGGTAGAAACTTGATTCTTTCAACGTAATCAAGTGTAAATAACTAATTTTTAAACCTTTTGAGAGTTTACATAACAATAAACAATTTCCATTGTTAACAACAATTATATAAACAAATTTTTATCGTCTTAGGCATTTTTGGAAATAAAATTGCGTTTCTATGATGTTATTAGCTGCTTACTATTTACCAATCACTCCCAAAGGTTTAAAAATCAGTCATTTACACTTGATTACGTTGAAATAATCAAGTTTCTACCTCTGAAAATAGCCAAACAGTGCATTTGTTAATTGAATTTATTTAAACAATCATCAATTGTTATTGAATGACTAAATCTGATAAGTGAGTGATATTTCTCTATAATTTTTTGTCGGATTCAGTAGAAAAAACTTTATTTATTACATCATAAATATCTGATATGGCCAATTGTTTATAAAATTTGTTTATAAAATAACAAATTATTTATTGTCCTTCATGAATTTAGTTAAAAAACGGTTTCTGACTATTAATGATTCATATTTAGTGCGAATCAATTGACGAATCACTGTCAATCCCCATGAATCCATTTTCACTCACTTATTTGTTTATGACAAATTCTATAAATGTTTAAATAATTGATAAGCTATTGGAAAACTTTCCTGTATAGTTTCTTCATTGATTCTAGGTATTTTGGATTGAATCCAAATATTTCTCGAAACCCGGTACTGAAAAAAAAAAAAATTTCAGAATTTCTTACCACTAATAGTTTCCAAGTTTCACATACCAGAGCTACATGAAGCCAGCATTACTACATGTTTATGACAACAATTTCCGGGCACAAAATTATAATTTTTGCGGCATAAATTAGCACTAAATAAGCACTAAATTCCTGCACGAAGGAGAATTTAATACCTCTAATAGTTTCCGAGTTTTACATACCAGTCACCTGAAGCTAGCATTACTACACGTGTTTGGTAAAAAAAAACTGCCCGGATTTTGTGCATAGCACAAATCCAGAGCCCTTAATTAGCACTAATTTCCTGCGCAAAGGAGAATTTGATATCACTAATAGTTTCGGAGTTTCGCATACCGGAGTTGTGGCTTCAGCTGAAGCTGGCCCTACTACATGCTTTTGACCAAAATTACCGGGCACAAAATTTTTTTTCTGCAGCATAAATTAGCACTAAAGAAGTACTAAATTATGGCATAGTGCCCATATCGATATGACAATGTTGTAATTCCAGCTTCCGGGACCTGAAAATAAGAGTTGCGCTCGACCACTTTTTTTGCCGAAGAAGCATGCAAGGAACTTAGCGTAAGTTTTTCCCACGTATTTTGTAAGTGAACCAAAAGCCTCGTATGATTTTTAGATTACGCAAAATTCGTTGTGTCCTTCTTATCTATTATTTTTTCATTTTTCATCATTTACTCATTTTTATCACGACATATGCAGCTTTTTCTTTGCGAGTTCACTGATACCAAAAACTCATTTTTGACCAAAAGGTCACGTAAGATTTTTCTTAGCATGGCAGTTCTCTGCAGGCAAGTCATTTTCGTGTCCAAAGGATAAATTATTAAAACTGTTGATTGAACTGTACAAAAAATCGGCATAAATCTTCCCCTGCAAAAAACGTCGTATTGACAAGTATTAAAATGTATTGACATTTTGAATGCGATTCAATTCTGTTTTCTGTTCCGAAAAAAAGATTTTAAAAGTATTAGTTCGTACTGGTACACATTACCCTTCATCACGCTGAATGCGAAACGGCAGTGTCGATGATTCGCATTACAACGTATTGGTTCGCATTAAACTTCAAGACGCCGAATGCGAGATGGCAGTTGTGGATCTTCTGCATTTAAAAGTATAAAAGTAATCAAGCGGTTCCTGTTTATTGTAAAACTTTTTTTAAATAATGTAAAATAAATATATAAATATTAATAAATAAATAAACATTTTATAAAATATTGAATACCATTTCAATCCCCGGTTACGCATTCAAAAGTATTCCAATAACTTTTGGAATTTTCAAAATTTAAACCAATGCGACATTTCGCATTAAAAAGTTTTCAATTCACGCACAACCTTCTTCTCATTCGATCGCATTTAAAATCATTAAAACTAATGCGAACTTTCGTATTAAAAAGTTTTCACTCAACCGAAACATTTCCATCATTAATTCGTATTGAAAAGTATTCAAACCAGTACGAACTCTCGCATTAAAAAGTTTTCACTCGATAAAAAATTTCGCCTCATTATATCGTATTCAAAAGTATTTAAACATATGCGAACTTTCGCATTGAAAAGTTTTTACCGCGCTCAAAAAATGTGTCTCATTCTTTCGCTTCCCGTGCAGAAATTTCGCCGTGGCCTTGATCGGGCCCAGACTCGTTCATATCGGGCCCAGATGTGGAAATCGAGTCAGGGCCAGACTCATCATGAAACACGTAGCCACAGTGGAGCCATGTCTATGGGCCCGGTCAAACGCCCGATCTGCCCCCGGTCTGGCCCCTATTAATTACCCAAGTCTAGCCACATTATTGACTTTTTTATTAGGAATTAAAATACTTTAAAATAATTATAACACAACCCAAGTGCGAAGTTAAATGCGGCGCAGCACTAGCCCAGTATCGGCAAAAATATTGCCGAAGATCGGCTGCCAATATCGTACCGTTGCTGGAATGATAACTCCGGTATGCACTTGGCGGCCAATTCTGGCTAGTAAAGACATGACAAAAAAGGTATTTAAACAATAAATATTATTTGATTGCGAGTATTTTGACTTTGAATATTAATGGTCCTGTGTAGAGTGAATACATATATTACATTTTTAAATATTATATTACAAATAAGATTTCTAACGCTACGGGGCATCGAACCTACATCTATACCTAAATCTATCACCTAGCCTAGCAGTCGAGAGTCTTGACCATTGCGCTAAACCTACGAGTTGAAAACCCGATGAAAAAGCCATCCTCATAAGCTACAGCTCAAAAAAGATAAAACACCAAATTTTAAACTCTCTTTTTCTAATTAGATATTTATTATTATACGACGTTATGTAAATGTAAAATATACGAACTGTTAACAGGAATATCACTGAAATAATTTTTAAATAAATAATTTAAATCGATTACAATTTTTCTTCGTGTTATATTTCGTTTTTTCGCATTTTATACTACTTTACAACTTTCTACAATGACAGGAAATGTAATTTTTTATAAACATTTAAAATTTTTAATGACGGAACTTAGAAATATGATCGTGAACTTGACCATTTTTTAATAACAAATTTTTTCAAACTTTCGTGTCAGGTTTGGTTTGAAGGTGTTTTAGACCATTTTACAATATTTAAGATTTACATAAAATGTAATTTTTTCTGAACATTTAAAATTTCAATGATGGAACTTAAAAATTTGATCGTGAAATTTGACAATTTTTTAATAACAAATTTTTTCAAACTTTCGTGTAAGGTTTGGTTTTAAGGTGTTTCAGACCATTTTACAACGTTTAAGATTCACATAAAATGTAACTTTTTCTGAACATTTAAAATTTTAATGACGGAACTTAGAAATTGAAAATTGTTACTTTGACCTTTGCTTCCGATTACCGTCCCAGTCTTTTGCATTACAGAAGACGGTGCTCATGTGGGACAGCACTTCCTCTTCGGTTGCATTGAATTTATCTCGAACGGAATTTTGCTGATAGCACGATGTTTGCGAATTTGCGATTAGCTTCTTAATTTTGGCATTTATTATTAATGTGTTAAGAATATATTATACGGTCGAACACTTCCAGCACTTTTGCAACACAACAGCACGAAGGAAAACAAAAATTAAGGTTATGTTTGTGGTTATATTACATCTAGCGCATATGGCTTGAGATGGCGCTGCGAAGCGGTTATATGACGTCATAGTACATAGCCCGGTCTGGTAGGAGTCAGGGCCACAGAATTCTTCCTATCGGGACCAGATAGTACACATCAGATCAGGCCCTAGTCGGTAATCGGTAATATATATGGCGATTTCTGCACGAGTTTCAAAAGGATTCAAAGTAATGCGAACTCACGATTTAAAAAGTTTTCATTTCGCTCTGAAATTTTCTCTCGTTCGGTCGCATTAGAAAGCATTAAAACGAATGTGAAGTCTCGCATTAAAAAGCATTGCGTGCAAAAATTTTTATCTTTCGTATTCAAACGCATTCAGGAATTTAATGTTATATCAGAAGTATCGCATTTAAACGTTTTCGGCTAACCCCCAATGCGAAACTGACACATAACAGACTTCACGGAAACAAATCGTGAATGCGAAACAATACTTTTGAATTTTACGTTTCTTGCAGGGTCTTTAAGACTAATAACATAATCAATAGTAAAAAAAAAAATAATTTTTTTATCTCAACTCACAATAAAATAACATTAATAGGAAATATACCATAAACTATTTTAACATTTATGTTTTATCGTCTTAAAACTTATCTCATGAGGTGCAAATCTCATTACTTATATTTTAATTTAAGTTTAATATAGTAAGACGGTCGGATCTATTTTCATAATTTAGAAAACAAAAAGTTTTGAATGAAATACTTTAAAATATAAAAAACTGGGCGAATATTAAAATTGATAGTAACTCAAAGAAAAAATTTTAAACTAGAAAAGCAAGTAAAGCGATAAGATGACTCACGAAATCACACGATCGATGATTGTGCGCGCCGACACGTAATAGGTGGGTATGGTGGGTCCAACGCAAGTAGGGATGGGCGATTCTCTCGAAAAGATCGATCCAGGATCGAATTTATTAAGATCGATTCAGCAAAAAAATCGAATCAGAAGAATCGATCTTGAAAGAATCGATCTCTTAAGATCGATGTAAAAATGTCCTAAATAGTTTATATTCGCCGATAAATCATTACATTTATTCAATTTCAAATAAAATGATTAAAGATCGACGATTAGACACTGCTTATTCCTTTTCTCACAAAAAACTTTGTAAACCAGGAAAAATGCTTAAATGTTTGTTCATTCATATTGGAAATAATTTATTATTGAAAAGTAATTATGATGCATAGTTTGAATTGCAGTTAGAACAATATTTATGGGTAAAATAGAAATGGGGAAAAATGTTTCGTTCATTTGAACGTTCGGCACTTCAGGTACATGAAAAACATGGGCTATGATAAAACAACATGTGATGTGTACATTTTTCGTAGTTTTATTATCGTAATATAAGTAAAAATTTTGGAATTCTTCTGTCAAAGATAATATCTTTGCTTCTGTCTACTAAAATATACTCAAATATACTAGTCTGTCATGGTCGAACAAACTGTGATCTCACCACGCGCAAGTATAAATAAGTCAACCAATCAGACGGCTCCCGACACATGCAACTTTGATGCCAGAAAAAGTTACGGACCTTTCTTTCTAACAATAAAGGATAGAAAAAGAGGTCTATTCCATTTTGAAACTTTGGTAATAAACATTTTAAGCGCAGGTTGCGCTTGCGCTTAGATTGAGATGCAGTCTGGGGCGCAAAAGAAAAAATTATAGGAGCAATAAAGATAAAAAATGTACGCCGTGGTCACGAAACTATAGGACGGACAGATAAATAAATAAAAAGGAAAGAATCGCTTCTTCGATTCTGGGGGTAAAGAATCGATCCAATAAAAAATCGACTCGCAAAGAATCGATTCAAAAGATCGATCTTTTGAGTGACAAAGATCGATCTTTGAAGAATCGATCCAGAATCGCCCATCCCTAAACGCAAGTAGCTTTTTCAGTCACGAAGCGGTGCTGTCCCAACTAAGAACATGACAAGTCGCGTTTGCCATAAGGTTCATAGTCGCCCGTTTCACACGGATTACTCACACAGAGTTAACCCTTTTTTTCGTAGTTTTTTTTTGTAGAATGTGACGTCAGGACAACTTGACCGCCGGGGTTCCCATGCTCGCCAGAGTCAGGTCAGTTCACCCTCACTCCCTTCTCACACTTTTCCTGGTCCCTTGGTTTTTCTAAAAATTTTAGTAAAATATTTGGATGAACGCAGATTATTATTGAATGGAGGCGAGGCTCATTTTTCTCTCACTCTATCGAGTCTATCTTGCGGTGCGTTTCTCTCTCTCGAACTAATGGAGTATTGAAACGCAAAGCTCTTGCAAGCACCTGACTTGATTATAAATTTTTTACAAACATTTTTCACCACATATTTTCTTGATCTATTTCTCGTTTTTTATTAGGGCATCTTGCAATAATAAAAGAATCATAAAGTTTTCGTTAATTCATTTTTTATTTGAAAAATAAATAAAATCACGAGAATGAGTCACTGATATTCTTTTTTTGTTGTCGTAGGAATGTAATTACATTTTTATGAAATAATATTATTTAAATCGTATAAGACTCATCACACATCAATTGACAAAGACAAGATTGTACTCCAAATGTTCTATGAAAATAATTAAATATGTTTATAATATTTACAAATTACATTAATTGAATTCTATCACAATATATGCAATATAAATACAATACGTATCAAACGTTTTCGATCAATTGCTGAAGATAAAATTACAATACACGCAGATATAAGTTATGCAAATACATAATACAATATTTTTGTAATAATCACAAATTACATAAATTGAATTGCACTTTCGGCTAAAAATTCTTCTTGGAATATCTCGGTTTTTCCCTGCGCACACAAATTATTCATGCTCATTGCAAATGGAACTCTTTTTCATTTTAAACTTCTCAAATTGAAGGTTAAAATAGGTTAAAAATGTCGAAAAATTTTAATTAAACGGTTAATAATTCCACGTATGAAATAAAAGGTTTTAACGCTTTTCAATCAAATAAAATTTTTAATTAAATGCCGCTGAACCTGTAACAGATTGTAAGATTTCCTTCGATTATTTTTTGGTATCATGTTCGAAAACATAATAGACGTTTTCTAAATAAAAAAAGGTTTATGAGATGAAGTGCTGTATAGAAAATTGCCTTAGAATCTTCCAAATTTTCCTAAGAATTTTAAGGAAATTTGTTTATTCACTTGCAATCTTTCAAAATTCTTCTAAAGCTTCTAAAGTTTTGGGTTGAAATCTTTAAAAAAAGCTTAATTTTTTAAAAGCTTTCAGTTTAAAATTCTTTTTCAATCTCTCCAAACCTTCTGAATATTTCTTAAATTTACCCGATTTTTTTTTGATTTTTCAATCTTACCAAATTGAAACATTAAGATTTAAAATCTTCTACTTTCTTTCAAAATCTAAAGAAATCTTCTGCAATTTTTTAAAATGTTTTTCAATTTTCTCTCAAAGTTCATTTTTTAAAACAAAACATTATAAAGATTTTTCCCACAAATCTGAAGAAAATTCTTTTTTTAATCCTTCCGAAATTTTCAAACCTTCTAATATTTTCAAATTGTTCAAATTTTTCGTCAATGTTTTTTTTTAATTCTGCAAAATTGAAAAAATTGTCTTGAAATCTTTCAGATTCTTTTTGACCATTTCAGAAATCCTTTGAAATGTTTTAAAATCTTTTCAAATATTGTATTAAAATTAATTTTTGAAAATAAAAAATCACTTCAATTTCTCCTAGGAACCCGAAGAATTTTTTTCATTTTCTTGAAATCTTACGAAATTCCGACAATATCTTATAAGTTTTTATTATTTTTGAATTGTTTAAAAACTTTTAAGTATCTCTTAAACTCACTCTAGTTTGTTCTAAAATGATGTATTATGGCAAAATTTGGCTTTAAAATTTTTTTACATTCTTTTTCAAAATTTTAAGAAATAATTTCAGGTGGTTTCAGCTTGACCGTTACAATTGAAGAAACAAATTCCTGGACATTTCCCGGTTCGCAAACATTTTTCACGGTAAATAAAATTAAATAATTATAACTCGAAGGCTACGATTTTTCCACTTGAAGTAATAAAATCCTAACAGCAAATAAAAAACTCCAAGTTCAACTCTTGAATTTTAAAATTTGATAATTGAAGTTTAAAAGTTTATTAATTCAAAAAGTTTGTATTCAAATGCTCATTAATTTACACGTATAAAATGGAAGGTACTAACACTTTTCAAATAATAATTTTAAATGAAATGCAGTTAAACTGCATTTAGAATTCTTAACTTTTGTACATTGCACAGTTCAAAGATTCAGATTTAGTTCCACAAATATAAACTCACGTTATCATTTGCAATGCTCTAAATTGAAGAATCAATCAATAAATTTAGAAATTCTCAAAATGATATAATTTTAACCAAGTTTAAGGTAGAAACGTTAACAATTGAACGATTAATTTTTTTAACTGAACACTTCTCACATTAGAAGTTGTATTATTTTTATTTTAAACAGTTTAAAAATCCTTACAACGCTTCAAGATCTTGGCGTAAAAATCTTAAAAAATATACGTGTTCTTTTAAATTTTCCCAAATTTTACATTATTTGTGAAATGTTGTCAGAACTTCTAAATACCTTCCACAATCTTTTTTGACAATTTTGGAAATCTTTTTAAATATTCTCTTAAAATAATTTTTTTACATAAAAAATTTGCAAATTACGTAAAAATCTTCAAAAAATGTTTTTACTCGTTTAAAGCCTTTCACTATTCTTGAAAAGCTTCTAAATTTTTTGTTCGAAATCTACCAAAATCTAAAAAAAAAATTTAATTATGTCGGGGCTATTTGCATCAAAATTCCTGTCAGAATAGCCAGATTTGACCGGTACACACACTTTGATTAAATTATTTGAAATCATCTCAATTTTTAAATTAATGTTAGATCTTTTTAAAACTACTAAATGTCTCTTCGAATCACTCAAAGTTTTTCTACAAATAATAACTCTTCAATTGTTATTTACAAAAATAAAACAATTTTACTTACAACTTAAACAATTTTTAAAAAGAACAATTAAAATTGTAACGTTCAAAGTTTAAAAGTTCTTTGAAATTTTAACGATTCAAGGCTTTCCATTTCAAACAGCTCAGTTTCAAATTCTTTAATTTTTCAATTTTTAAATGTTTCTTTGAAAGTTCTTTAAATTAAAGATGTATGCTTAAAAATAAACATCTGAAATGGGAATTTTTTTAAACTTAAGATTTTTCTGATTACGCATTGTAAACTGAATGATATCACAATTGAAAGAAAACACATCAACTAATTATTTAAAAATCTATTGACAATGTACCAGCAAAAAATAGATCAACTGTCATTTCCCGGTTTTTCCCGGTCTCGAAAAATTCCTTGTGTCCCGGTCCAGAGGCCTGATAGAATATCATTCAATAATTTTTGTGATTTTATTTATTTTTAATGAAAAATGAATTAGGTACAAGTTTTTGATTATTTTAATGTTACGAGACGGCCGAATAAAAAACAAGAATCTAATTTAAGAAATAGATAATAAAATATGTGGTACAAAATTTTTGCAAACAAATTGTAAACAATTCAGGTGTTTGCAAGAGCTTTAAATATAAATGTGAACTCCATTAGTTTGAGAGAGAGAAACGCACCATAAAATAGGCTAATAGAGTAAGAGGAAAGTTAGTGAGCCTCGCTATCATTCAATAATCTGCGTTCATTCAAAGATCATACTCACATTTTCAGAAAATCCAGGGGACCGGGGAAAGTGTCAGAAAGGAGTGAGGGTAAACTGACCTGACCAGGCCAAGTTGCCCTGACGTCACGTTCGACCAAAAAAAACTACCAAAAAAAGGGGGTTAACTCTGTGTGAGTCATCCGTGTAAAACGAGAGACTGACCCTTATGGCTAATGCGACTTGTCATGTTTTTAGTTGGGACAGCAAGTTCACTTCTTACCAGGCTCCACGAGGTGAGACGTGCTTGGTCTCTCCTCAATGATCCTGTGACCTGTCATTCAAGACAGATTTGTCAATTGGCGTCTGATTTACGTTTTGAGGGTATCCTACTCTGCAGAATTCTCCTTCAACATTCTAAGCGTGATTCCAGAAAACTGTCCCTTCTTGAAAAAAAGTGGCCTCGTTTCCCGTTTCTGACAAAAAAAAAACACTGGATTTTTCAGAAAACAAAATTTAGTAAATATTTTCACTTCTACTCGCTCCGAAAGACGAAGTTCGCAATCTTTTTAGATTAAAATTTAAGGACTTATCCTTCAGAATATTCTGAAAACGATGTGCTATTGAAAATGTATTGGTTTTGTTCCAGAAGAAAGTTATGCATTTTTTGTCAAGCAGTATCCAAATAATGTCAGACAATTTTCAATCGCTTCTTTTATCGAGGGAATTCTGAGTAAGCCCAAACTTTCATCAGAAGCAATTTTTATACGATATAATAAAGTTTTCTGAAAAGCATTACTTCAATTGAATGAATCCTCAACAAAATTGAAATATTCCAATTACAATTATCGAGCGCTTGAGAGGTGATGCCCGGTTTTGTTTTTTAGAAATACTCTGCATTAAATTCCTCACAAACTGAAGGAAGTTCATTTCAACTATATGATTTTTGATCTCTGAATCAGTCACTTCAAATAAAATAATTGTTAGTCAGAACTAATAAAGACAGATTAAGAAATCACAAATATTCTATTATGATTTGTACGTCATTATTATCATCTCTCCCTTGGATGACCCTCAAACTATTATGTAGAATTTGGATACTTTTTGTACTTGAAAATGAATAATGAAAATCTATGGCTGTTATTGATTTTGGATTTATCGATAATAATTATATCTCTAGAAATTTCATAATTGAGAATCTTTTTTTTTTCACAGTTTTAGAGTTTTGAAAAGTATAGAACTATTATTGTTCTTGGAGACTATGAACCGATAGTAATAATAATTAGAGTTTCTTTGGTAATAAGATTTAATAATAAAATAGTTACGGCTAGTTTTAATGGCCTACCAGGATTGGAACCACTTTGTATTGTCGGTTAAAATTTACTTAACAGGACACAGTAAACGCAAATGAAACGAAATTCTCTATGATCATAACCAATATCTTTGAAATGAGTTTGAAATGCAACATTACTATTACTAAAAATTTAAATAATTTTTGGTAAAAGCGACATCTTTTATTCAAAATTAGCCAAATTCTCTGATTATTAAACTCAGTAATATTTAGCGAAGCCAAAAATTGATCCCCGATTAAGAATGATAATGTTACAGTATAGATAACAATATGTACTGAAATACGAGTGCGTCCACGAACATTTTTTTGTGGTCACGTCGATACATAAACGGCTATCATTCGACTATAAAGAATAGCTAAGTTTAAAGAAAACGTTTCGTATTTTAATTAGTATCCATCGAGGTAACTTATAATAGGTTTCATATTTCGGAATGAAACTTAATGAATGAATAACAAAAATATAAAAAATGACAGGATAAAACAATTTTCCAGCGGGTTTTAAGATCACTTCTATTTTACAACTTTATGAAGACTTTTTGTGTCGTTTCCCATTCAGAGAAAACTAATAATAAAGTATTACCCTCAAGAAAATTTATTTCCAGAAAGGTAAAAGTAAGGTTTTCAGATAAATAATTTTAATTTATATATACGTAGATATCAAAATCAGCAAATACAATATAATGTTTTGAAGTTTTGATATTCATTTTATTATAATTTTTTTATATTTATTTTTCGTGAATGTTTTTTATTTGGAATTTTGAAAAGATAAGATAACTTACATTTAAATTACATAGCTCACTAGTGAAGTGTTGTGTCCTAGATTGTCCATCAACGCGTCGAGAAAAATTTCATCATTTTCCAATAGATGGGCAAACCGGTTTAGAGTGGAATTCTGCCGTCCAAACTAAAAAGATACATAAGTGACATTTTTATGAAAAATGAGTTTTCTGTATCGTTGGATTCGTAAGAGAAAGCTGCGTCTAAATGGGTTAATGAAAATTATTAATATTTATTGCAAAAAACGATTGTTTATGAACGAGGAAAGTCGAACAAGTTGAAAAATACAACATAAAAAGATACACAAAGCACTTTGCGGGTCTCACAACCGAAAGCAGAGCGAATTTACCAACCAAAAGAATCGCTTGCCCTTACGTACTAAAGACTTGTGAAATAGCTCGGGCTTTGATCGGAAATCCAAGGGAAATAAGTCCTGGCTAGATTCGGCTATACACTAGCGACGATCGTTCGTGTAATTTCGGGACAGCCGCTGAACACACAGTGTCCTTTAGGACCCGAGCACAATGGAGACCCGAACCCGAAACCTGAAACCGAAGATAACTCTGTCCTTTTTTACCGTAGCTACGGTAAAAAAGGACAGAATTATCTTTGGGTTCAGGTTTCGGGTTCGGGTCTCCGTTGTGCTCGGGCCCTTACGTATGCTTTGTGTTGTATTTTGAGGCCGTGCTCGAGCTCTTCGATGAAGGCATCGTCCGCAAGTGACTTTTTGTTCTTTTTGCCTTGTATTTTTGACTTTCCGCGACAGGTAAAAAATCGCAAGTCCATTTTCTAGTAGAAATTGTATAAAAAATCAATTTTTTTGCAAAATATGAAAGAGCACATTATTTTTACCCAAATAGTGTATCTAGATTATTCAAAATTTTATTCGATATTAGAGTTCTTTAGGCAAACAGTTTTTCTCGATTCTCTCAGTTCGAGTGAGATTGGACTTATGTATCTTTTTAGTTTGTATGGCAGTATTAAGCCTCGGGTAATCGACATTTGCTGGATCTAACCTATGTACAGGTGTATCAAAATTGTTACTGAATTTGTTATAAATCATCGAAAAATTGTACACTATTTATACTAACGAATATTTTATTCCACTATTACTTTTAATTGTAATTATTAGGCGGTAACAGTTGTAAATAATATCTATATTTTATGTCAACTGATTCTAATTGAATCGCTAAGTGCAGAATGGAAACTACTTCAAAATATTGTTTTTGAGATAATGAATGAAAACAGTGTAGTTAATTATAGATAATCAGAGCCGCATTTAAGGTTGTGAGGCCCTAGGGCCTGCTAAAATGTGGGGTGCCTTGCACGGTCACCAGCACCAGCGGTCCTCGCTCCTGCTAATTTCAATTTATTCCGTATTAGTGGGGGCCCCTAATTGATGGGGGCCATGACCCCAACTCGCCCCGTGGTAAATGCGGCCCTGCAGATAATATATGCAAATTCTATTTTCTTAGCTCGTAGAGGGGACAGCAGACTATAATTTGAAGTTGTCTAGGCACTACTAATACTTAGCAATACTCAAATAAGGTACATGAAGTAAACCTAGGGTGACCAGACGTCATCATTTAGGAGGACATGTCCTACTTTTCACTTGCTTGTCCTCCTGTCCTCCTAAACTTTGGAAACCCATAAAATGTCCTCCTTTTTGGTCAAAAGACAAAATTTACCTTTTTCTCATAAAATTTTCTGGAAAATATGCTAATTTCAATAAGTAATTGAGTGTATTAATTATATTTCATTGCATGTGTCAGCAAATAAACATTTAAAAAATTGATAATCCAAAAAAAAAATTTTAATTTTGGTCTTATTTTGGGGTGGGGGGGGGGGTGGCGAGGTTATGTCCTCCTTTTTCCACTTGGGCATCTGGTCACCCTAAGTAAACCCCTTTCTGCACTTAATAGCAATAAAATAGAAAAAAGCACGTTATATAAATACAAACTTCGTTTATTACATTAACAGAATGGCATTTTTGTTATTGATAACATTTTAATAATTTTAATAATCATAATAAACAGAATTTAATCGAACTTATTCGATAGAATATTGTGTTATTGAATAATATTGGCTTACTAATATTTTACAAATAAAAACAGATTTTACATATGTTTATTCAAAAAATATTCGATGAAGTGCAGAAAGGGGTCTACTGCTGAAGATGTTCCCTTTTTGCACTCAATGGAAAATTTTAAATTTATAAATATTTAAACAAATATTTTTCGCATCATTTTCTTAGTTTTTTTTTCATACACATTTTTATGGCCTTCCTAAAATTTGAAATAAATATCTTATGAAACACTACGATGAATAAAAAGAGGCTTTAAATTATGTCTCTCAAAATGTACTTTCCAAGAACAGAATTTTTTTTAAATAAATAAATATTAAATTCCAATATTACAATCAAATAAAGATGCTGTTACGCAATTTTTCATGAAAAAAAGGAACTGTTCATAAAATTCTACGAAAAAGAATATTGAAGTATTTTTATCTTTAGACAATATCTTTTTCTAAATCTCTTTCTCATCATTTCTCTAGTGACTTTTTTGGTATTAAAATTTTAATAAAGCAAATAATTGAAAATGTTCATTTGCATAATTATTAACAACTTAACAACCATTCTACCTTACAATAAAAAAGTACAAACCTTTCTGAGACATTCTTCCTTATCTTGTGTTGTTATGCAAAAAATAGAATTTTTGTTTTCACAGCATTTTTGATGGATAAAACAAAAAATCCTACAAGTCTTCTTTTAGACTTTTTACGTATCTCGCGTCTTTTGGCGTAATATTGGAATTTTATATTTTTGCCTATCAATTTCGATATATATATATATATATATATATATATATATATATATATAACATTAAATCATTTCCCTTTCAGGGTAGGCGTGACACTACCCGATTCGGGTAGTGTTTCTAGGTTTTTCTTGTAGTTATAAATAACTACAAGTGTGGGCTCACCACACCCACGATGTGCCAACAGCACTCATGTCAGTATTCTTGAATGGTCACCCATCCAAGTACTAACCGCGTCCAACGCTGCTTAACTTCAGTGATCTGACGAGAACTGGGTTTTTCAGCGTGGTATGGCCGTTGGCTGATAAATGGATTAAAAACGACGAGTTCTGTCAAAAAATAGTTTAAAGAAATGTCTTAGGAATTTTTAAACGCTGAAATTCCTCCAAAATCTTTTCCCCATATTTCGCGTCGTTAGGTTCAAAATTTGAATTTTCGATTTATTTAATAGTATTTTCGATGAATAAAACCGAAATGATAAGTCCTATCAGAAAATGGTTTATATAATTTTTGTTTACTTCTTAAAAGCTGCATTTCCTCGCTCAAATTTTTTTCTGTATCTCACGCCGTTCGGTTCGAAATTTGAATTTTCGATTTATTGCATAATATTTTTTATAAATAAAAACAAAATGACAAATCCTATAAAAAAAAGGTTAAAAGAAATGTTGTAGGACTTTGTAAAAGAGGTAATTGCTTTTTTAAGCCTTTTTCTTCCATTTTGCGTCGTTTGGTTTAAAATTTGAATTTTGGACCTTCCCATAGTATGTATAATAAATAAAACCGAAATAGCAAGTACTGTCAAAAAATGGTTTCAGACAATTTTGTAGAACTTTTTAAAAGCTGCAATTTCTATTTGAAGCTTATTTCCGTGCCTCACGTGGCTTGGCTCAGAATTTGAATGTTCTACTTTTTTCATATTATTTTCGATCAATAAAACCGAAATGACAAGTTCTATCAAAAATAGTTAAATGAAATTTTATAGGACTTTTCAAAAGCTATAATTCTCCTTCAAGATTTTTTTCCCGTATTTTGCGTCACTTGGCTAAAAATTTTAATTTTGGATTTTTAAATGTTATTTTTGATAAATAAAACCAAAATATCAAGTCCTATCAAAAATGGTCGAAAAATTGTAGGACTTTCAAAAAGCTACAAGTCATCCCTTCAACTTTCTTACTCATATGTCGTCGTTTGGCTTAAAATTAGAATTTTCGACTTATTCATTTTCGATGCATGAAACCAAAAAGAAGAGTCCTATCCAAAATTGGTTATGACAAAAATTATAGATATTTTGAGAAGCCTCAATTCTTCTCTTGAACTTTTTCACGTATCTGTCGTCGTTTGGCGTAAAATTGGAATATTCTATTTTTTATAGCATTTTCGACAGATAAAACTGACACACTCAAAAAATGAAAAAAAAATTATCGACAGGCTAAATTATTTCAAAGTGGTTGTGAATCAAATATGTACTACCGCTAGTAGGAGTAAGTGAGAGGGGAGGGAGGGGGCGATTAGGCAACCACCACTTTCGATTTAATCCAAATATTTATTACTTAAAAGAACCACTTCGGTCATAAGGGAAACACATAGAATAAAAATGATAAAACCAAAAGCAAAAAGGAAAAAAAAAAAACAAATCAGAGGTCCACAATAAGTGGCAAGACGTAGTAATCAGCGATGGTCCGGATTACCCACTCCAATCCGGAACTTGCTCCCTGGGGATTAGTGGACAAACCTGCCCTCGACCTCCTTCCCAAAGAGGTTGCGGCGCACACGGTCGACCGGGGGTGGTCGCACGACCACCGATCTCAGTCGCCGGAATTCTTGCTGAATCTGCGGTTGAGGGGATGCCCCAAAGGGGTGGGGAGGGCAAGACCCTGAAGACTCGGAGGAACCTCGAAACACGTGGGAAATAATCCGCTTCTTTCCCGGCGAGCACCTTCCAGGAGAACTCAATTTCGGCTTTCGGCCATGCTGCCTTGAGAGTGTGAGTGGGGTCCTTCTTCTGGGTTCTGGCCTTCCTAGTGAGAGCTTAGGAGGAAGACGGGGCCTTTTCTGCTCACCCGGGTCCCGATAGTGATCCTGGATAAGAGAGCTCTTCCAAGCCTCTTCCAATCGTTCTTTCACGGGCTTGGAATGGCTCGAGTATGGCTGGCTTACCGCGATCCGTAGGTCCTGGTATCGGCGGGTTAAAAACCGCTGCCCGGAAACGTCCGGCACGGGAACTTGGTCCACGACGAGGGGTTTCACCTTGCTGGCACTGGGAACTTCTCTTTCCGGCAAAAAGGTGAGGGGGGAAGCTCTCCGAGTGAGGATATCTTCCTCCGCATCGGATTGGGGCTGAGTCGGTATTTCTGGACTCTCGGTGGCTGTGACACACGGAAGCAGGTCGTTCTCCACGGGTACCGGCTCGTTCACAGGCACGTTCTGGG